>JAEBDU010012988.1:29363-100273 GCA_016802625.1 Heliconius numata
ATTTTAGATTTAGTTATAGCTAATACTAACTTAAATATATCAGTTTCGACTGATCCTTTACTAAGTGAAGATAAATATCACCCGGCATTAGAAATTGACAGTTTTGAGATTTTTACAGCCGAGGTTCGTCCTGGAAAGCTTATAAAATATTTATTTCAGAAAGCAGACTATGATCCTATAAAGAAGGAACTTTCTTTAATTAAGTGGAATATTATTTTTCAAAATAAATCAGTAGATGAATCTTTAAATTGTTTTTACGAAATTTTATATAAATTAATTAATGATTTCGTGCCTAAGCATGTCGTGGGAGGAAGACACAATTATCCTGTTTGGTACTCTAGGGCCTTAATAAAAGTTATTAGGGAAAAGTATAAAATACACCATAAATGGAAAGTATATGGTAATTTATTGGACTATGATGAATTTAAACTTTTGAGGGATAGGCAAAAGCAGATGCAAAAAACATGCTTTAAGCGTTACGTACTTTATATGCAGGATCATATATTGAAATCGCCGGAAGTTTTGCACACGTATGTTAGGTCGAAACGTAAGAAAGCATCGAATTATCCCAGTATCTTGTATTATGACAACGAAATCTATGATGACGAACTAAAAATCTGTCAAGGTTTCAATAAATATTTCAAAAGTGTCTTTATTGATTCCACGCTAAATTATACCGAACAAAATTATAATGTTTCTTCCTTTTCAGACGAAAATCTATATATGATTAGGCTCACAGAGACAGAAATTCAAAAGGTATTTGAATCGCTTAATATACGAAAAGGTCCTGGTAGTGATAATATACCTTCAGTATTTTTGAGAAACTGTGCTAATGAGGTTGCTTTTCCTGTAATGCTTTTATATAATAAATCACTGAGTGAAGGTATTTTCCCATCTAAATGGAAAGAAGCACACATCATACCTATACATAAAAAAGGATCTGAATCTCAAATTACAAACTATCGTCCTATATCCATTTTGAATATATTGGGTAAAGTGCTAGAAAAACTAATATATATTAAATTGTATTCTGTTCTCAGCAGAGCCATACCTAATAATCAACATGGATTTATGAAAAGGCGGTCAACTAATTCTAATCTGATTGGGTTTACAAGTGACGTTTTGAAATACATGGACGAGGGATATCAGGTTGACGTAATTTATACAGATTTCGAGAAAGCGTTTGACCGCGTGGACCATGACATCCTTATGAAAAAATTATATGCCTTAGGAATACGAGGAGATTTATTTCGCTGGATGAAGTCTTATATATCTAATAGAAAGCAAGCTGTCAGATTGGGGGGATCTCGATCCGATTATGTTTGTATCACTTCTGGAGTACCCCAGGGCTCACATTTAGGACCACTGCTATATAATATATATCTTTTTGATATAAGAGATTGCTTTAAGCATTCTGAATTTTCAATGTTTGCGGACGATAAGAAGGTGTACATGAAAGTGAACAACCTTACAGACTGCTTGTTGATCCAAAGCGACTTAGATAGGTTAAGTCAATATTATAGAAATAATAGGATCACTGTCAATGTTGAAAAATGTAGTCAAATTACTTTTACACGAAAAAACACTTTAATCGATCACGCCTACATTATTAATAACTGTTCAATTAAGAAAACTAATTTGGTTCGTGATTTAGGGATTTTATTGGATAGCAAATTGCTAATGAATGAACATATTAGTTACATTACGAATAAAGCTTATAAATCTTTAGGTTTTGTTATTCGTTCGTGTAAACCCTTCAAAAATATTAATTGTATAAAAAGTGTTTATTTTGCGCTTGTAAGAAGCATATTAGAGTATGGTAGTTGTATCTGGAATCCTCAGTTTGCTAAATATATAAATGCTATTGAGGCTATACAAGTAAAGTTTATTAAACACCTGAACTTCAAAATATATAGGAGTTTTGTGAGCTACGAGGAAAGCTGTAAACACTTTCATATTACTTCGCTATGTCATCGTCGTGAATTATTGGACATGATGATAATTTACAACCTTCTGTCAGGCAGCATTGATTCACCCGATTTGCTTTCATGTCTAAATATCAACGTACCTATTAAAAGAACTAGAATAGCCCAGTCTAATCTATTTTACGTACCTACATCACATACTAAATACGCGGCTAACTCTTTTTTCTCTCGGGTACCATTATTATACAATAAAAAGTATTCTCATATTGATCTCTTCCATTTATCTGCAGATTCTTTTAGAAACCAAATTAAACGGTTTCAATCTACATAATTGCTTATATTGCTATACACACACCCACATACACACACAGAAACACACGCACACATACACACACATACACACACACACACACACATGGGGCATTTTATCTTATTTTTTTTTTTAAAGATAATGTATCTTTTTATTATATATGTATCTTTTTTTTTCTAATAACATAATATTTAAAATATGTGTAGCTCTGTACTTAGATAATTTCTTATAAGTAGAAAACTGTAATTGGCTTTATTTTTTTGTACAAGTTTTTCTTATAATTTGTAGTTAATAATATGCTGTTGTTTTCTGTATAATAAATAAATAAATAAAATAAAATAAAATAAATGTATTATTTAAATATATCATGGTAAATTATGAGTTTTTTATGATATTGCATTTGTTTCACAAGTACAAAAATTTCAAGTTTTCATTTTGACGCTTTCTTCACTAATTATATTTCGAATATAGTATAAAAATATCATTGTATTTACGAGTAATTTTCGATTACTATTTCTTATACAATATTTATCAACTATTATTGTCATATACAAATATTATAACTTTTAATTAATAAAATGTACGTGCCGAGTGTTTTCAATAAAAAATGTAATTTCCACATACCCTCATACGGATTACGATCGACTACTTGCACTGAAATACAAAAAGAAGTGCAATTAAAATTACGAAAAAAATCAAACAAATTATAGTAATAAAACAAAAAAAAACAATAATTTTAAAATATGTGCTTTCTACATACCGTGTAAAGGATTGTTGTCGACTAATTGTACTGAAAATAAATAATTATCTTATTTAATAATAACGCGTCAATATTTTTAAATGTATCTTTTTTATAATAATTTATATTTAAAAATGTAAAATTGATTCACTAATTTAATAAAAGTATATTCTGTGACGCGTCAAATATTAATAATTTCGTAAAAGACCCTTGAAATAGAAGGTTATCTTAGAGTTTTATTTAAATTAAGCAATAGAATTCTAAGTTTAGTTCTAGTTTGGTTTAGAATGAATTTATTAGCTAAAGCTAAGTAATTGTAGAGGAAAACTAGAAATGAAATGAATGTAGAAGATTGTGATAAGAATATAATCTACTTTTCTCTCTCTCTCTCTCTTTTTTGTACAATGTTTAATAATACATACCCCCTTGTGAGGCAGCCATGGCTACCATAGCGAGAAGAACAACCTGAAAAACAAGAAACTTATTCATTTTCACGAATATTTTCACTTTTTGTATGAAATTTCTACAGTTATTTTTCTCAATTGGCTATACTATTAGTTATTAGTATATGAATTCCGAACTGTTTATAATTTTATACGTTGTTATCGATGTGATAAGCTATCTATCGTTTTATCGCTTTTTTGGACATTTGTGGACTGATAACTAACATTGATTTTTTTGCCTTCAGAATTCTTTTATAATTCCTTTGTAATAAATTTTGATCTTCATAAAGAATCCTATTAATTAGAATAAAGATTATATATACGAAAAGTATATATTTATTTAAGGGTTTAATTAAGAGTATTAATAATAAAATAATTTGCAAAAGTGTACTTTTTAGTATAATAAGTTTAAAATTTGTATTCAATAAAAAAATAATTTTTCGAATAGTTATTTTATAATTTGTTTTCTTAGTAAAAATAAAAAATTACAAAAATAATAACAAAAAAAAAAAACAAATTATACACTTATTATCTATTTGTTATCGGCTGATGAAATATTTTGTATTACATTTAAAATGCAAGCTAAAAGGCCACGTAATGTTTTCGTCTGTAAATAACTCCATATATGAAATATTGATGATTAAAAAGATTACTTGAATTAATTAGTCTTCCATTATAACATTCTGTAAATACCTATAGGGATTTGTTTTCAAATATACTTTTTAAGTTTAATTTTCAGTAACTCGGTAGTATTTTTATTTAATATATGTATTTATACATTTAACATGTAAAATAATATTCTTTTTATTATTTTCTTTTAAGGAAACATGCCATAACTGCACATTATGTCGTCGATTCCACTAGGTAGTAGAATACTAATAGATATTAATAAACATAACATTATAATATAATTAAATCAGCTTCACGCTGTATCCCGCACACAGCAGGGTAAGCAGAGGGAAGATAGTGTTAAGACACTCTGTTCCCCACTTTCCGCCGAATTCTGGAGACTTTGCGTGTTGAGTGACAGAACTCATCGCCGCGCTTAGCCTCGACACTAGAGCGAAGAAATGGAAATATAAACGTAAATAAATATTTCACTTCCTCGAGTGGGGATCGAACCCACAACCGTCGCGTTACAGTCACACCCTTGTGCCGCTGCGCCGCGACGGACTGATACACACGTTTCATCAATTAAATAATGACTAGAAAATTAAGAGAATTTATTAGAGAACGATTAATTATTTCTTCTTATAGATAGTATATATGTATGTATGTTTCTTTATATATATGTATGTTATTTGTAATTTACTATATAAAATACAACTGATATAAGGCAAAGTTTATCATTGTCAAGTAAACAAGTCAAAGGTGTAGAAAATTGTCACTTGAGATATCATTTCCTATTCTATAACTTGCAAGATATGAATGGACATACAATTTCTATATACTATATAAATATTGGTTATGTACTTAAATTATAATATTATAGAATTATTTATTGATAATAACAGATTTGTTTAAATTAAACGTCACATTTTGAATTTTTTCCTTTTTTATCAAATTAATGAAAATTTTATATACATATATACATAAAACAACTATGTATATAAGGTTTTCAGTTTTTTAAATTTATATTTGCCCCCAAGGACATTGAACTCACAAACGTCGCGCTTACAGTCACATTATTTTTTTAAAATTTTATTAATAATAAAAAAACCTAGCCTATAATATTTAAATAATAACTATACATTTTTATAATAAATACGTACCAAAACAATTTTCATGATGATAATTTTAAATTTCACAACAAATTAGAACAAGATTCGGACTTGAAATAACATAAGAGTTTTTTAGCGTCTGTCTTATAAAGCGCGAGATAACCCGCGGCCCGAGTCAATATTTGGTCAGTCATTAAATATTGCTAAACAAATATATTTTTCCTGTTCAATTTCTGCTAAACCATATTCGATTAACATATACATATAATAATATTCGTTCAAAATAATAGATTTTACTTTGGTTGTTAATTTGTTTTTGGTATTATCTTAAGGAAGTCGTGTGTGCTTGTTTATTTAGTATTTTGGTTCTAAAAGGCATATTTTTGAATTTAAAGCATATTCCACTAACTAATAGATTATTAGAATGGTAACAGATTTAGACGAAGCTTCTTAGCTTATTATTATATATTTATCTATAAAAAAATACTAGTAGTAAGTAGTGGGTACTATTGAAAATTGTTTTTTCGTAAACGAGTCGCCTGTAGCTTTACTTGCTTGGACTTTAATGATCTTTATCTTAAGATTTCATTTTTATTTTCTGTAGTTTCTAAATATACGATTTATTTAGAAACTATTAGAATATACTATTAGAATTCTATTTTTCGGGTATCAGAATTTTAGTTTTCTATGTCTGGAAATCAGTCGTGGCGCAGAAGCACGAGCGCGTGACTGAAAACGCGACAGGGGTGTGGGTGTACATGGTTGTGGGTCCAATCATTTCTTCCTTTTGGTTTCAAGGTTAAGCGCGGCGTTGAGTTTCGCCACTCCAATTAGGCTCCTTCTGCTAGTTATTAAGGCGGCCATATTCGTCCCAGATACTTTTTTAAACTTACATAACATGTTATCGATAGTAATGCACGGGTTATCTTCCACATGCCAAATGGCCTTTCCCTGTATTAATTTTTACGTAGAAAAGTTTGTCATAATATTTACACAGAAGTTAAAAACAATTCGAGATATCAAGAAACAGCTGTGACAAAACAATACCAGATATAAAATCAATGATATGTATGAATTAAATGTCTATGTACTATAGACAGATATATTAAACTCTTTATGTGCTATACACCACCTTTTTATTATCTAACGTTTAAAATAAAGAAATATCGACTGTTGTTTCGTAGCACAATTATGAGAGTGTAAGCGCGACGATTGTGGGTTCGATTCCTGCTCGTGGATCTTTATCGGGGATTGTAACAAGGCGAATCATTACGTTGAATTTCACCATTTCAAAAAAATCGGTGAAAAGTGGGGAACGAAGTCTCTTAGCACTAGCTTTCTTCTGCCGTCCCTGCTATATGCGGGATACAGCGTGAAAATATTCAAAAGATTGTGTGTTTTAATCTCGCCAGGTACGTAAGTCTCCCCTACATTTTTGTACAGAATTACTTATTTTTCTAAATTTGGTCAGAAATAACATAATTTTAAGTTGTGATTAAAGTTAAAAGTTCCTTTATAGTAAGTAGTAGTAATATACAAAACATTTCATGTTCCACTTTAACAATAATTTATCTACGAAGAAACTAAACAGAATAACGTACATAAAGTAAGTTTTTGACTTTAATTTGACGAAGGTGAATTGGATTTTACCGCTGATGTTTTATCCCAATAATAAATAACCGACAGATAGCTTGAAGTAAATCCATTAAAATTGATATGAATTAACTCTTGCCGTACAAAAACAAACAGTACCGCATACGTAAGTTACATTAAACGTGACCTAGAGCGTCTATAAATAATAATAAAAGGTCATTTAACGCACCTTTGTATAGTTTTTAAGTAATAAGTAATAATTTTGAAGATCAATCGTTGGTTGCTTTTGAATATATATTATTGTAATAATAAGAAATTTATTTGGTTTACGAAACAAAAATCTTTTAGGTACCTATATGAATAAAAAAATATATTAAAAAAAACAAACAACAAGAATAAAAAAGGCACAGACGCATAACAACTCAACAATAAAAAAATATTCAAATATACGCCGAAACAAAGAAAAATAACTTTAATACAAACATTATTTCAATTTGCGTAAAATAGAACACGTTTGTTTTTTTATTGAAATTTAACATTTTTAGTTAATTCATCACTTCTTTTTCTATTAATAATATGATAATACATATTTATTTATGAAAATATAATAGTTTATAAAATACTATTCATGTTTTACGTTTGAAAATATTCTTTTACTTTAATAGGTTATTATGGTAAATTTCAAATACTAACGTCAAATGTCAATATCAAAATGTCAACTGGACTTTTGACAGATGTGCACGATGGTTTGGAAATTGATAATTTTTCGAAAAATTGTTATTTGGTAAAAGGGAGCTATGAATATTATCATTACTTATGCGATGGTTTTAATGACAGGGTAAAAAATTAGTATAATCTTTTATAATAATTCTCAAATAATATTAGGTGTTTTATAATTTTGTAAATTGATTATAATATTCTTATTGCATATTCATTTTTCAGCATTGGGGATGTGGCTATCGAACCTTACAAACAATATGTTCCTGGTTAAATCATAATTATGAGAATTCGCAGAAAGTGCCAACCATAAGAGAAATCCAGAAAGTTCTAGTTGACTTAGAGGATAAACCATCATCTTTCTTAGGATCGCGACAGTGGATAGGAAGCTTTGAAGTATGTACTCAATAGAAAAAATATTATCTAAGACAAACTTATAAAAAAATACTGATTCTGAATATATTAATATGTATATAACTTATATATTTCAGGTGTGCCTTGTTATAGACAAATTGTATGATGTCCCAAGTAAAATAGTCCATATAAATAAAGGTGATCTCTTAGAAGGTGTGGTGGAACAGTTAAAAAATCATTTTGAGAAGTTTGGCAGTCCAATAATGATGGGTGGTGATATTGATTGTTCCTCTAAAGGAATAATGGGCATACATGTAAACGGTGCACACTCTAGTTTGTTAGTTGTGGTAAGTAATTATTATTATTATTAGTAAGTAGAATACGATAGTATCTTTTATTTATTGTGTATTCAGAATAAAAGTAATGAACCTTAAATCACAAATTATTATAATAGAAACAAAAAACTGTTTTTTAAATGCAATTCTTTAATTTTAATGATATATTACACAAGCAGATATATATAGAGATATTTTCAATTGTTTGTTTTTAATTACCCTTTATAAATTAGACTTAATTGAAAAACTAGGATACATTCTTTTGTAGGATCCGCATCATGTTGGCAAAGAAAAGTCTAAGGAATATTTACAAAGAGAAGGCTGGGTGAAATGGCAATCACTACAAGATTTTATAAGTGGATCATTTTACAATTTTTGTTTACCACAAGTTAAAGCAAAATAAATTTTTTGTTATGTTTAAATTAAGCTTTTAGTTTTATCACCTATAAATCTCCATCTCAAAGGCGGGCTTTTAGCTCTACTCGTGTTACAGGGGTTTGTGGGCAGTGGTTATCACTTAACGACAGGTGTATGTATGCTTGTTTGCCTTGTTTTGTCATAAAAAAAATGAAATGATGATGAGTGTAGTAGGTGCGTCCCACAACAATCGGTAGTCCAGCAAGTTCAACTGCTCCACAGTGCAACATTGACTTCATTTATGTAATTCATATCCTAAATAAGTAATGTGTAAAGTTAAAAAAAAGTGTCTCAATTATATATATTTTTTCCACATAATATGTTTAAAAATGAAAGAAAATTTAATACAAATAATCAGTCTTTATTGTTTCATAGATGTAGAACAATAAGGTAACTCACAATAGACATTAACTAAACTAACATAACAATCATTCACATTAAATAAAAACAGTATTGAATTGTATAAACAAAATAAATATGGACATTCCGAGCATAATTTTTAAACTTAAGATATAAAAAAAGACATTTTTATTAAATAATAATTATTTAGTAACTAACATATAAATAATTTATTTCTGTTAGTTCTTGGAGTTGAATAAAGAATATGTTTAAAACTTAAAATAAGCTCATATTGGCTTAAATTAACTTTGTATTCAATTATTTTCTTGTCTATTCTATACAATTTCTTCTAAATATGGTTTTTCCGGCAGATAAATTGCAGGTCTGACAGATAAAATAAAAAAAAGATTTTTTACCTTCTCTTCTTTTTTTCGATGTTAAAAACAAAAATAACATATTAAAAACAAAAAATAATAATTTAAAATGAAGTTTAATCTGTATTCATGACTAAACAGACTCCCTGTAAGACCCAATGGCTGCAATGCTCTGTGGTCCAGAGGTCGGATTCGAAGACCAGACCCTCGCCCATTGCGTTGCGCCGCGAGGACGTTGTGTATACTGGCGTCCGAAGAGTGTTCTGCAAGTATTTTTTATTTATATAATAAGATCCATCACATCCATTTTGCTATGAAAATTTTAGCTTATAATGTCTATTAAAAGAATTTACTTCAATGACAATATAAAGGACGGTGGGGTATGGGTAAAAACCGTAAAATTACAGATTATTTACCACCATTATCGCCAAGGCATGTAATGGCGTCTAAGGTGGTGGCGCCACTGATGTTGCTAATATATACATAAAGATGTCGTTTTATTATATTCTTTTGAATTATTATTATTATTATAACTAACTATAAATACCTGTAATTTTAATTTATGAGCTTCTATGGGTATGATGTACATGATGGGCAGCTCTGTGATCAGGACCTTGGGGTGTGATCGTCTTAAGCAACCTTCTTCTACATCCCAGCGAGAGCCTTCCAAATACAGACCACGGACGTAGCATCCCTATTAAAAGAAATAAAATAGAATAATATCACTTATTCAAACTTCATATAAAAATATAATAGCACAATTGAAATCCAACTTTTTCGATAATATACATCACCTATTCTACTTTAATTAAATATTTTTGATAAGTTATGCCATTTTAATATAAAATGAAAATTATTATAAGTAATGTACAGTAGAAAAATAATTATTATAATTAAAATTTGTAGACAAACAGATTTGTTATACAATCATAAAAAAAAATTGACTGCATTAAGTAATTAAATTAGGATATTAAGAAGTGATATCATCACTATCGGTATTTTAAATTTTAATTATTTTCTTTTATCCAGTTAGGTATGTATTGAGACTACCCTTAAGACTACCCTTGTATAGATACGGCATTTTAGGTTCACGTTGTATCCCATATATGTAGAGAAAAAGAACACTCATAGAACATTCTATTTTTTGGAGGTAGTACGAATGCGACAAGCGAAACTCAACGCTGCACATTAACATCATTAAAATAATAAATCACCGTAGCAGGTCGCTCCTCGATATCATCAGGCGTAGTATAAGCGGTGACTTTTGTAAACTGCGTGGAACGGTCCAGGGGCCACGTGTTGAGACGACACGCGGTCTGTATGTGCGCGATCAGGTACGACTCGGGGATATGGAGACCGGAGAGCCAGATCACTATTGGCTCTTCTATTGTGGCCTGTCAAATTAATTAGATATAATGTTTTATTGTCTTTAAAATTCAATACAAATTCAAAATACTCTATTCAAATAGACTTTAACAAGCAGTTTTGAATCATCCAATGAATATATTGTTTTTCATTAATAAATATGATAAATTAATTTAAAAAAAAACAAAATCTACTATACCCAATCACTATATTGCTTAGTGCGAGCCATAAAATGATCTATCCATCCCCCAAGCCCTTTCCTCGTGTCCGGCGCTAAACCCCGCCACACTGCGGGCAGCTGTCCATTATATAGGCAGTACGCGACGTTGTCGAGTATTGCGTCCATACCGATCTCGCCGGCTAACGCTTTGCGTAGCTGTGACAGTGTTACGTGTAACTTGGCAATTAGTCGATTAAATCTGTGAATTATAGTTTAATTAATTTAGGTATATGTTATTTTTCTACTATACCCAATTCAAAACTCTCCTGCATATATACGTATAAAAATGGAGGCCAGTTTTTCTGTGGGTCTCTTAAGTGATTTTTTAGGGTGAAATTTGATTTGGGAGCCACATACCTAAAAGCCATAACTACCATTACGTGTACATGACCTAAAGTGAGATATGCAAGAGGTTGCCTTGCCTTCTCTATAATCAACGTGGACAGGAATTCTCTCAAATATATATAAAATTTGAACGCAGTAAAATTTAAGCCTCTTAAAATCTGCCATGGCAAATAGAGTACTAGCCATAGCCTATGGTTATAATATATTCTTTTTGACCCATGACGAAATTCTTAAAAAGCCAATTTCTGTTATATTTTTTGCTTCACCTGTATCCCGCACATAGCAGGTTAGACAAAGGGAACCTGCAAACCTGGTGGTAATACACTTCAATTACTTATACTAAGACCTAACATTTTCCAACTAGCTTCATCTCTACTTAAAAAAAAGCCCACATTATAGAGAAAAAAGCTAGCACTAGTAGAATGAAAATGCTAGGACCCTTCACAAGAAGTACCTATAATAATATCTAAAACATAAAACCTCTCAAGTTCCTGCAGCAGCACGACGAGGGCAGGTGTGATGTTCATCTCGAACTGTTTGCGCACGCGCCATACTTCGTACTGCGGTGGAAGCTTCCCAAGAATATCGACAGCCAAGGAATCGATCAACTCATCTCGACTCATGGCGCCGCCACCCTCACCTGGCACAAACACACATTTGTTTGTTAATAATTCCATAATTATCGATCTAAGCAAAATTTTAATAGTTGATATTAAAAGATTATGATTTTATATGTAAAAAATATATCGACGATCTTAATTTATTATATAAAATTGTTGATACTGAAAGTGTTTGTAAAATGAATAAAAAATCATTAATAGTTTTTTCAAATAATATGTATATTTTGTCAACTTACCGCTTCTTTCCACTGATGATGTTTGAATGAAAATGAGGGTATAAAATTTACAAAATTAGGATATAATAAAAAAATATTTAGTAGTAATTGCAAATGTATAAGTATACAGTAATTAGATATATAGTAACAATATTCTAAATTAATTTCTAAGATAAAACTTACCAAATACACTCGCTAGCGGCGTGTAAAAGAACGAAATGTATGATTAAATAAAGAATGAAAGAAACTATAAGATAGCTATTTTATGATATACCAAATATTATTTTAGTCAGAATTTGGCTATATGGTTAAAAACTTAGTATAGCTATACGCTTTTCTCCTAGCGAGACAATCGAAAACAACGGATCATCCATTTTAAACGAAATCAAAATACCTGTAATCTAAATAAGCATGATATACAAAAATAAATAAATTACTAATACAAATAATAACTATAATAAAAACAAAATCTCACTAGTTTGCGGCTGTAGTTCAATGAGATGAGCCCATATCTCTCGCACCGCTTGACTGAAGTAGCCGATCTCGGCGTTGGGGTGTAGCCCGAACACTTCCGGACTGTTGACGAGAGGTAGAATGTCGATGTATTCTGTAAAAACGTTTAAATTATTTAATAAATAAATAAAATAAATTAACATACGTAATAATTATAGAAAAAAAAAGTTTTAGATTTTTTTAATAAATTATAAAAAATAGAATAGGATTTTTTTTATAGATATAGGATTAAAAATTTATATATTCTAATATTTTTAGTAGCATATTCAATTTTGAAAAATAATAATTTAGTTAATAATAATATTTTTTTCAATAAGGCTTATATTTAAGAATTTAGAAATTAGTTGCAAAAACGGAAGTCCAAAAAAATTTACCATAGTTTATTTCTATTAGTTGGTAGCAATTGGATGAACTCGTTTTCAAGGTTTTTATTTTAGAATCTTACCAATATATTGTTCACGTTCTCCGTCTGGCGGTATCACGTAGTCGAAGGTCGAGTCATGATAGAAATGGAAGGGCTGGAACTTGTCGAAGAGGAACTCCCCCAAGTATTCGTCCATGTAAGTCTTCACAACTCTTCTATCGAAATCGTCTATGACTCTACCTCCGTACATCACCTATCGAGGTTTAACTCTTAAAATATATATATATTGAGCATTTTAAGGCTTAGATTATTAACTAACTTAGAAATTTAAATATTTTTGTTTAGATGAATGTGATGAATGAATATATTAAAATTTTCCAGTCCCAAATATTTATCAATTAAAGAATAAAATAACTTAACTCTAGTTACCCTAAGCGTACCCTATAAAATTCGATAAATACTTAAACAATAAATAAATCATATAGGCTCAGCTTATGTTACAGTGACAAGCTGTACCAATGTGATTGATGCGACAGTTATGGCTTCATTTCCCACTTTGGGGAATGAATTATTATATATTTTTATTTTGCTATGGTAAAACAAAGCACAGCATCGAGTTTTACCATACAATACCCAATGTCTGGCGGCGAAAATTTGGCCGAAAGTGGGGAACGAAGAATACCTACTAGACTCCCTCTGCCTACCCTGCTATATTTTAGGATAAATCCTAAAACTAAAAAAACCAGCTTCACGCTGTATCCCGCACACAGCAATATAGGCAGAGGGAATCTAGTGTTAAGGCACTCCGTTCTCCACTTTTCGCCGATTTCTGGAGACATTGTGGAGACGTTAAAAAAAACAAATAAAAATAAACTATATATTTCTAAGTGTATACCTCTCCAAACAAATATTTAAGTGTAGCCCAAGGCACCGGTCCTCGCACCGCGTTGGTCCTGTCGAGGTAGCACTGCAGTATCTGCATACACACCACGAAGTCAGACTCGCTGAAGTCGTACGCTATGTTCCAACCTATCTTGTCGTACTTGCGTCGCTCCTATATTGAAATGAATATATTTCTTTTTATAAAATAATGCAAAAACGAATCATGGCTGCCTTGAAGTTAGCTGTAGTTGGCTACGCAGACTTAATTTCAATATTTTCTTACTTTTTATATTTTTGGAGTGAACAATGCGCAAAAGTTCAAAAAGCCCAACTTCAGGGCGATCACAATTCCTGGATCGTACTATAGGTATGTATATTAAAGAAGGTAGACGGATTTGTATATCTTGATAAACAAAATCATTCTCAATATGAATGAAATATTACTTAAATGTACTTCGTTAGGTGGATTTAGATTTTTTTTTTCATAAAAAACTAACTATTTTAATGTATATGTATATCTAATTGAATATTTTTTACAAAATATCAAACAGTACCTGTACAACAGCATGGAAGAAGGCCAATACATATACTAGTTTTCTAAATTGTGGATGAGAACATTCTTCTAAGGCGTGCGGTCGCATTTTGAAGTAAGTGTTCCGTAGGTTTAATTTCAAGCCGTTAGGGGGTTCCGTTACCACTGGAAAATGGAAATAAACAATTTTGTTTATAAAATTATTTAAGAAAAACTTGTTTGAAATATTAAGGTAATAAAATATTTTCTAAAGGTAAGGAAATTGCAATATAATAAAATTTTGTATATACTCGTAATTCTCGAAAAATTCGATGAAAGTTGGGTGGGGCGTGGGAAACACTCCGTGAAGCTAAAAAAACTATAAAAAATACCAAAATACCTTTAAGCGACCTCTGCAATATCCCTATAGGGAACGTGGGCGTGGGATCGGTGGTGAGCCACAGTCGGTATTCGGGGTGAGGTTTAATCATCATCTCGAGTTGCTTCTCCAATTCCCTCAGAAATGACACCAGCAAGTGACAGTTTTGTAGAATTAGCCACTGACCGTGAGATATGGCACCCTCTAGCAGAGATAGAGCCGCCTGAAATTAAATGAATATGAAAATTTTATAACCTACCCCTATCCTACAAAAAACAATTAAAGATTAAAACCTCAGACAAGGTAAAAAAAACATTCTATTTTGCTTTGTACGAGCTTGTTTGAAGCAAAAGATAATTTTCTTCATCACCATTAACATTTTGATAAGAAACACTTGTTTACCTAAATTATTTTAAAGGAAAAAAATAATATTAAACGATATCTACCCCTTCTTGTCCTTGTCCAAGCGATAGATACTTAAACTTGCCGCCCCCAAAGCCGCATCTGTCAGCCAGCTTCATAAGATCAGCAGTGGGATCTGATCCGGGGCTCAGGATGAACACTACGGGCGTGAACGGCGTCGTTTGTTCGTAAATCATATCTAGACTGTTGAAAGGAGTAAGAAATCATTGTGTAAGTATTGTTGTTTGAAAATACAAACAGTTGTAATAGTATGGTATTTATTGAAATAAATTAGCTTCCAGTACACATCAGGGAATCTAGTGTCAAGACACTCTGCGCGCCACTTTCGGACGATTTCTGGAGGCATTGGGAGTTGAGTGGCGAAACTAAAAGCCGCATTAATGTTATGATATTTTTTAAATACATTTATAGCTCTTTCAAATTAGTTATACTGCTATCTTTCATATTTTAAAAGTTAAGGTGCCTTCTTTATTTTATCGTTAAGAAAAGGTAATTTTTAACATAAAATAACGATTAAATTAATAAAATAATGAATTGTAGGAATATTTTTATAAATAGCCTATAAATTCAAAGACTTTCTCTAAAGTTTTAAAAATATAAATCTTTCATTTCCTGATAAAATCATCATTTTTCATTGTCATATGCGAACTCTTCATAGAAATAAGTGATCGTACAATCTTGTCAGTTATTTATGGAAGCTCGCTTGAATCTTTGTATCAAAAAGTATGCTTTTGTACCATCTTATAAAAAGTATTGATAACGTCAATAAATAAAATATACAATTATTATTATAATATGTATGAAATATTAAATTTTTATTATACGTTAAATAAATTTTGATATATTTAGATATGTGACATATCTAAATATATCACACACATATCGATTTTAACACTTCCTACATCACCAATTAAATCTGTCTGTCGATTGGTTCATATAATTTTTTTATTCTTAAAATTAAGCAAAAAGTGGCCCATTTATCCGGGTAACTATATATTTTTCTCATTAGTATTAAAGAGAACTCTTAAAACAATATGGACTTAATATGTTCAAATTTTATAACCACAGCAACTGTATTTCAATCATTCTTGTTAAAAATCGAACTCGCACTCACCTTATAACAGGCGGTGTGATATACTCCTCGCCCATAGTCACGGTGATGTAGTCGGTGAGCGCGCGGTATATGCGGTCGACGCGGAAACAACGCAGGATCATGAGGAGTTCGAAGGGTTGCAATCGCTCCCTGTACTCGTCCGGCATCTCTGTGGCCTCGGGCGCGTCGCTGTCGAACCACTGCAACGAGATATTCAGTGTTTTTATATTGAATGTTAGGAAATTCAGTTTTCTTATCAATAATATACATAGCATGTTAGGTGGTAGAATTAAATATGTGATAGTGCACTTTCACTTTGTTAATTTGAAAAATTAAAGTAATATCATCAATAAACAGTAGAATATCGCATAAAAGCTCACCTTTTATCGTTATTATAAATAATAAACAGTATAGGCCCTAAAATCAATTCCTGTGGCACACCCATTGCATCCGTAGAAAACAGCCGGATGAATCAAACGATATCACAGATAAAATTCATCAAGTTGCCTTTATACTCGTAGGTTAATAAAGGAAAAGCTAGGAAAGGACTAATGTATATATCTATATATATTTACTCTTCCTCTTGTACAAAGAACATGGAATAGGCGCGTACCTCTTGCCATTTTTCTACACCTTTGGTTATATGATCTGGTAGATTCGCAAATTGATCCGGAAAATCGATGCTTAATTTCATAATATCCTGCCAACCCTGCAAAATGTCATTTTGATTTCAGAATAAAAATAACGAGTATTACTTACGTACAAAAACATTAAAAGGTTTATATACCAAGTAAAAAATTGTAGAAAATCTTTTGAAGACATGTCTTAAATACTTAAACAAGCATACTCTAAAAATCGGGGAAAAGTGGAAAACAGAGTGTCTTAACACTACCAGTGCCATCAGAAAAACATTTTTTTTCACATATTCATCATGTTACCTGCGAAGGTATCCACGCAGCGGGACACGCTCGGGCCGCTTTCTCCAATGAAATATTGCCCTTGATAAAGAAATCCAGCTGCATCTGAGTCACGTGGTTCTCACTCTGCTCCAATTTAATGTCCATTTGGAACGAGAATAGTAACTTGTGCCTTTCAAATATACCTATTAAATATGTTTAATGATCTATAATTTATATTAATAGTCGTTGGAAAAAAATCATTCGTGACGTGAAGGAAATACAAATTAAAAAGTATATTATTCTAATTTTAAGATTACGCGAAAAGATTAAATTTGACGTACTAATGTTTAAAAAAATTCTTTCATATAAATACAGGCATCTTAATATTAGAATTCTGTATCTTTATATTTTTTTTTTTTGAAGAATCCAAGAATAAAGTTTAGAGCCAAAATCTGCTTGTAAAAATGCTTATATAATATATATAAACATATAATAATAATGCTTACAATATATATATATATATAGAAAAAAAACCATAAAAAGTCATCTATATACCGGTACATCCATAGTCATATACATTTTTAGTTAGCATGTCAATTATATTTTTCAGTCGTTTTGCCAGTATGACGTTTGGCATTGCTTTACGCAACGAAAAGGAGAATACCTGTAATGAAAAAAATAATATAAATAAAGTTACTTTGGTAACAGATCAAGAATTTTAAAGAGACTGAATACTCTTTCTCTCTATATGTAGTAGTACAGTCGATGAGTCGTGGCCGCTTTGAAGTTAGCTGTAGATATTTTATTTCCTTATTTTTGGTAAAATTAAAAAAACTTGAAATAGATGTCCATTATTTATATGTTATAAATCTTACAAATTTTCAAGTTATATAGTTCAATCTCCACTCGTGAGAAAGAATTATTTTCATTTCGTGGTTTGGTTTTCTTCCCTTGCTCTGCTATATTCAGGATAAAGCATATAAAAAAAGCGTTAGAACCATCAATACAATATATTATTTAAATATTTCTACTCTGCTTAATCAGAAGATTATTATTAAATGAAAATATTTACAAAACTAACATCAAGATAAGAAGAAAGCGAGTACTGGTACATGGAATTAACGCTGGCCATGTCTGACAGAACAAAGAAGAGAATGGAGCCGCGTTTAGCAACCGGTCGGTACCCGTCTCTTAGGTGCTCTATGTCTTTTGTTGTTGCTTCAGCTAGCTCGAGTTTTTCCATTACCTGGTAAATCATAAAAATATAAATTTGTATAATTTTATAAATTCGCTATAAAATGTATGAAAAAATATTGCTGCGCGGATATTACAAATTAAATTTTGTGTTAAAATCCAGGGCTGAAACTTTAGCTGTCAATGTAATGAATAATATCTTTAAAATTATAATATTATTAGATCACGAAAGTAATTTAGATGAGAAAATAAATATAGGTGAAACAAGCGGGCGAAGCCGCGAGTGGATGGCTAGTATATAGATAAAGATATAATTTAAAGAGATAATAACTTAAATAGTATAGCTCACTTCAGCTGCTTTAGACTTGGTGTTCTCCAAAGTGTTGACAAGTTCAACATTGTCCAACATATTCCCGGTGGACGTCGCCAATTCTCTTAAAAGCGAGTCTTCCAATCCTGAGAGTAAACTTTTGTTAGCACTCGTTTCTATTATCAGACTTTCGCGTTGTTCTTCGAGATCTGCACGTTCTGCTCGTACTACCACACTGAGGAGCTGATCTTCTAAGCCCTGAATATAAAAAATAAGGAATAATTTAATCTTAACCCAAAAACTTTAAATTAACCTAATTTGTGGAAATTATTTAAAATCTTTACTATTGAGTTTTGGGTCGATAAAAAATTGGTTGATGCAAACGAAAAAAAAAAAACTGTAAATTCTTTATTAATGGTGGATAATTTACCTGCACAGTGACTGTATAATTGATGACAACTGCCTTGGCATACGCCGCGGGGTTAAACTGAGGGTTCGCGAGCTTAGTGGTGAGGTACATGCGGAAGTGAGGATCGTAGTCCACCTCCGTGCTTCCCAGCAACACAAATGTTCTGCCGCTTTCCACTAGTAATTAGGAGAGGGAAATGATTATTTAAGGATATTTAAAAGTTTTACATATTTCAGTTTGTGTTATGTACTAAATTTATAAATATTAAAATATTTTTAACACTTTTTATATATATACAATGTATAAGTGAATATGTACATAAAAAAGATCTGGGTGGATCAATAAGACTAAGAAAAAAATATGGCTTTTCTGTTTCGCGCAGTATCCCGTACATAGCACGGAATACAAAGAGAACCTCGTAAATCTAATGAATTCAGTACCGCTTATTGTCTCGTTACCAGAGCGAGGAAATGAAAATATTCAATATTTCATTCCAAGAGTGGGAATCGAATCCACAACCGTCGTTAATAGCCGCACGCTTGTGCCCCTGCGCCACGTCAACCTTAATGTAATTATATACATATTCAAATATATACATATATGTAGGTAGTTAAACAAAACCTATACCTTTAATGTTTTTCTCCAAAACATTATCCACAACGGGATCTATATACTCGTTGACATCCTGGAACAACACCGGCATGCCGTACTTGATCGCCATCTCCAAATGTCGTGCAAATTGAGGGTCGTTGAAGGATAGTACCTATTTGAATAGAATTACTGTGTAATCTAAGTCTTAGCTTTAAATTAATTTAACTGAAGTTGGAGCACGGTTATAATAACTGGCATCGAGTTGATAATCCCCTATTATGAAAGGAATTTGGACATTTGGGAAATTACGAGACATCTTAAAAACGAGTAGAATATTTAGATGTTCTTTTCTTTATGTTCCATTGGCTTATTGTGAAAGAAGAAGAAGCGACTTGCGAGTTCACAATTCAAATCCCACTCAAAGAAATTAAATAATTTAGAGATGTTTTCGTTGCTTTATGAATTATATAGGGCTTTTGATTTAGACAGTTATAAGCGTTTAATGTATATGTTGCAGTAATTTAGTTTTTTATAAAAATATTTTAAAAAATGGAAAAACAGTAACTAATAATTTATTTATATTAGGTACATTTGCTAGAAAAATCTGCAGAATCTAAACTTCTTACTTTCAAATTGTTCTTAGTCTCCTTCCTCTTTATCCAAGTCAGTGCTTGCGTCTGTGGGTCAATACAAAGCGGGAAACGAGACGCCCTCGTTGTAAGAATACCGTTTTGTACTGACAGCTCATCGGGGGGCAAACCCTCAGAATTCCATCTATAAAATATATATACACATATTTTACTTCCACTATATAAAGTCTGAATATTAATAGTGTATAGAATCGCGAACTTTGACAAACTATTCTATCTTATTAGATTGTTAGTTGAACTTTATCATCAATGTTAAACTTTTGCGAAAATATGCTTGAAGAGCAAGTGGCAAAAAAGATAATAATCTATACAATTAATAAGTTTGTTTCCTTTCAACGAGTTTATAAATAACAAAAGTTTTAAATAATTATATACCTCCTAAGAATTAGTAAAAAAAAAAAATATCAAAATTTCAAATCTAACCCGCTAATTTCAACTTCATTAGTCAAATTCTTCTCAACAGTGAAAGGCGTCGTCAAAGGGATACCTCTCTCCAATATATCTCCCATCCAATCCTCATACAGCATGGTCTGTCTAAAGGAAAACGAGAAAGGCCCAGTGTAGCTCAAAAACGACGCTGCCAATAAACAATTGCCAATCAATCTAGACTGTTCCACGTATAAAGCCGCCAAATCCTCCGTCCATCGTTTCTGTTCACTCGAAAGACCTGACATCAGCTTATCAGCTGCCACCAATCTCCTCATCATGATATCAGTTTCTTCTTGCAGCTCTTGTCTTCTTAACATGGCCGTGTCGTATCTGTTGTTGAGGCCATCTAAAGTTCTTTGCAACCGGCCTATTTCTCGATTTAGGGAAGCGAGGTAGTTGCAGGCTTCGGTATATTCCTTTTCTAGAGCTTCCACTTTGTCTTTCTTCGGTTTCACTTCCTTGTAGACGGCACAGTAGCCCAGTACGGCGATTACGAATTTTAGAAGACCATACCTGACAGATATTACATTATTTATTTATATTTATTAGATTATTACATTATTATAAGTAATTATACAGATAGATTATTTTAATAGAAGATAAATTGATATAGATAAATAAAAATATATAGTCTAAATCTAAATCTTCAAAATTTCTTCTTATTGCTGGTTCAAATCTCGTTCGGGGGATGAATTATATTTTTTTATATTTAAACTTCAACATTTTGATATCGATGTGGCTAGACTTAAGCAAGCTGATATATATTAATTACAAATAAATACAAATACGTACCCGGCTTTACTAATCTGTTGCATAGTATCCAATTTTTTGCTTTTCTTCATATGAGCCTTCACCGCCTTCACTTGCCCTTGCGTGATGAGGTCACAGTTCATTTCTTGAAGGTTTCTTAAGAAGTTAGGGTCCGCCATCATGCCTTTTGCTCCTTTCCAACTTACGTCTTTTATACCCCTTATAATTACTACACATTCACATACCACCTGTGAATCGATATTTTATATATTTTTTTATAGATGTAATTTATACTTATGAAAAATATATATTTTTTGATAATAATATTAGGTATTCGGTATATTATCTTTGAGACATCATCTTAGAGCAGTGTCTTTATTGTAGAACGATTTAGGATGTAGGTAATTACAGCAAATTAGCACTAAATTGTTTAAAAAGGAGAAAGCGTCAAAGAGTTATAGAACATTTTTGTTTTGTTTTTTTTTTAGGTTCACGCTGTATCCCGTACATATCAGGGTAGGCAGAGGCAATCTAGTGTTAAAACACTCCATTTCTCGCTTTTTGCCTAATTTTCGAGACATTTCGTATAGAGTGGCGGAACTCAATGCCGCGCTTTGTCTTGTCGTTAGGGCGATAAAATGAAAATATAAATATTTCTTTCCCCCCGAGTGGGAGTCGAACATATAACCGTCATCCTGACCGTCACAAGATGTTCCACTGCACTACGACGGTTTATTAGCATATCAACATAATAATACCTGTACAGCTTCCGGGGGAGTTGCAAAGGATCTAATCTCCGTGATATCGTTCTTATCTAAATCAGCCAGAGCAAGCCTAGCCGCTTCAAGCGCTGGCAGCGCTGCGGACAGCGCTTCCTCCGCTTCGGCTTTCTCTTCTGCTATCACTACACTCTGTTCTGTTATTTCAGCGCTTTTCACCGCGGCCACGGTTTGTTTTGCTACTGCTGCTTCAGTGGCTATATTATAAGAAGAAACAATAGTTCATATCTTATTGATTTAAAAGTGTTATTAATTTAATTACAATATTTATAAAGGGTTATCGATATAAATGGTTTTCTTATATATATATTTCATGAATTAACAATAATTTTCGAGGAGGTTAGTCATGGTACAGGGGCACGGTGCGTGTGACTTTATTCGCAATAGATAGTGGGTTCAATTCCCACTTGATGAAATGAAATATTTAATATCTTCACTTCTTTGCTGCGATGTGGAGACGAAGCGCTGCGTTGAGTTCCACCACTCAACACGCAATCCCCCAGAATTTGGGAGAAAGTGGGGAGTGGAGTGTCTTAACTCTAGGCTCTGTCTATTCTACTCCTGGAATACAATATATTTAATGAATTTTTAGTAATTTTATAATATACCTGTCGATATTTCCTTCAACAATATTTCGCACTCTTTAGTTTGTTCCGCAACTATAACCTTTTGTATTGCCAATTTAGCATTCAGGTCTTCTAATTGGACATTGGCCTCTTCGATTTTGGCCAATCCTCCGATCAAGCGCTCACACTGGGAATCAATATTCTCATTTATACTAATAATGGATTAAATTAAATTAAAAAATTAAATCAGTTTCACGCTGTATCCCGCCCACAGCAGGATAAGCAGAGGGAACCTAGTTAAGACACTTCGTTCTTTACTTTCCGTCCAATTTTGGAGGATAATGGATAATTTAAGTATTAATACCTAAAGAAAATTTAGAAGACGCCGGTACAATTCAATTCAAACATATTAGTAGATAATATTGTAACGAAGCACCATTTAGTTTTCAACAATAAGAACATAAATTGAAGTGAGACTATCGAAGGGCAAACGTTACGGTAGTAGATTCGATTTCCACTCGGGGACATAAATTATTATTTATTAATATTTTCATTTGTTTGCTTTGAGAACAAGGCAATCCCTCTGCCTACCCAGCTACGAAATACAGCGTGAAATAGAAAAAATAAAATAAAATACCTGTGCAACAATAAAAGCATCCTTTTCATTCAACAAAGATAGATAATTCGTTAGATAGTCCATATAATGTTTAGGCGTGACATAGTTGTTCCTGCGCAGGCGCAACAAGAACTCGGTGGAGTAGTGCGCCACGGACATGTGCACGTGGACGACGTGCTCGACGATGATCGAACGGAACTCTTCAGGGATTTTTTGGACCTGTTCATTATTGTTTTTTATTTATTAATCTATCTATGAATATTATTTATCTATTATTGTATTATTTTCTTAATGCTAAATAGTTTCTTTCAGCGTCACGTTGAATACAGCACATAGTAGCGTGGACAGATGGAACCTAGGGTTAAGACACTCCGTTTCCCATTTTTATAGAGTGAGTAGAAAAAAAATGTCTAGTTACAAGTGTAGAATAATGTATTACCATATTTATATAAGTAATATAGTAGTATTGAGGCAAAAAGGCAGGCACAAACAAGCATGCTAGTATCAAAGCGACAAGTTATGGGTTCTATTCCTACTCGTGGAAATCAAAATTACTCTAGTAACAAGGCAAAACACCAGAGTTCCGTCACTCAACAAGCGATGCCTCCAGAATTCATCGGAAACTGAGGAATGAAAGTGACTTAATAGGGATCAGAATGCTTTAACACCAGGTTCCCATGTTGCCTCTGCATATCCTGATGTGTACGTGATACAGCGTGAAGGTAAAAAAAAAGAATTAATATATTAAACAATTCATTAACTGAATTAAATATTTTCCAAAAATACATACGTCAGCTAAGAAAACATTAGCCACAGCGAGCAACGCCTGCTTCGGCCACGGGAACTGCCAGTCGATCGTCGTATTGTTCACTAAACCGGGAAAACTTCGGCATCTGGAATTGTTTATTTAATTATAATATTATACCTACTTATATAATAAGTAGAAAACTCTTCTTAATTCTCTTCTGAATTATTATTGTTCTTAGGCAGGTAGGGTTTCTCACTGTTTTTTGGCACGTAAGTAGAATATCTAGTGTAAATATACTACATTTCCGAATTTTCAAAATATTGCATGTTGAGTGGCGGAAACCAACGCCACGATATGTCTAACCAAAGCGGAGAAATTAATACTATTTATAAAAATCTGCTTCACGTTTCCCCACATAAAGTAGGGTAGCTAGAAGCTTAAGACACTCCGTTACCCACGCACCACCCAATTTTTCGAGGCATTGCGTTTTGAGTGGCGTAACTCAACGCTGCGCTCTTGCCTTAGTGCCAGAGCGAAGAAATTAAAATATAAATAAATAGGTCCCACCAGTGGGAATGAACCCACAAAGCTGATGATGAACCTGAAATTAGCTGCAGTAAGTATAGAGTTAATTAAGCTGTATAGAGATACCTGTTCCGCAATATATCACCGCTCGGTGACATCGACAAGACCACGTGTAAATTGTCAGCGCATTTGTTGCAAAAGTAATTCCACACGGCGTCCCTGTTGGTATTGGTTTATATTATTTTAATAATATTTATATTTTGTTTTAGATTAGAAATTATTTATTTTACGGAATAAGTTATTTCGTTTACAACGATAAAAGTATTGATTTCTATATTATTTTTTAAAATCACATAACTTCATATTTAACGGAAAATATAGAAAAACACCAAAATTAAAATCCATCTCTCGTTTCTTCACGCGTAATAAAAAATATGAATATCCACTGGACTATATCTAATAATCTTTAAATATGAATAATAATAAAAAAAATATCCCAGTTCGCTAGGCGCGAGACGAACTTTGCATTTAACTAAGTGATCACAAAAAGTAAATTAAATTTTTAAATAAAATTAAATTTATTATCAGACACAATAAAAAAAATAAACATAATAAAAAGATATAAATCCTTCTACAGTGGACTACCAACCTCAATCATTTTCATTCTAATCTGTTATTATTATATCATCAATAAAGAGAGTTGTGACTGACATAATATTTCACAATATTTCACAGTGATTGTGCCAACTCTTTCATAAATTTATTTAATAAACCGAACTAACAAATAAAATTTTCAAATTTAACCACGCAACGTTGCTACCAGTACAAGAGGTGGTCGTTCCGTCAACGGCCTCGCGAACACAAGTACTTACTTAGCAACACCATAGCCGGCCTCTTGACTGGCGTTGCGGACAGAATTAATGATCGCCTCCTTCTCATCATCGCCGAACAGGGCCGGAATCATTCCGATCATCAGTATGTTGTTTATTAATTCTAGGAAACCTTCTTCTAGAATCTGTGGAAAAATGTTAAAATTAAATATGTCAAAAACAATTGAATCATTAATATCGTTCGTTTGATTCTGCATTTTATGCATTACAGCTGTATAAATATCTTACAAGAACTTGCATAACTCAATTCATTTAAAATACAAATACATATAGATAGAGGCCATCGTGGCGCAGTGGCACAAATGTGTGATTGTGAACGCGATGGTTACGGGTTCGATCACACTAGAGGGGA
Source organism: Heliconius numata (assembly GCA_016802625.1). Taxonomy (NCBI): domain Eukaryota; kingdom Metazoa; phylum Arthropoda; class Insecta; order Lepidoptera; family Nymphalidae; genus Heliconius; species Heliconius numata. The sequence goes on from JAEBDU010012988.1 coordinate 55,269, forward strand.
AACTATTATTTTAATTTATTTGCTCTGGTAACAAAAAAAGCGTGGCGTTGAGTTCCGCCACTCAACGCGCAATGCCTCCAGAACTTGGCTAGGTTCCCTGTACCTATATTACTGCGTGAGGGATGCAGCATCAAGTTGAAAAAAAAAACGTAAAACAAATACAGATTATAAAAATCTTTAATAAAATCAGCAACATAAGATACCTGAGCAGCTGTAAATAAGAACACTGTGGGCTTTCCATCGACACCAAGTTGGTTGTAAAGCCTCTTCATATCGTCTTTGAAAGCATTCTCATTGTAGTTGCGAGTTACAGTTATTTCAAACATTTCATATCCTGAAAAAATTATGGCATATTTTTTTTTGTAGTCACGCCAGACTTATTTTTTTAAAATTCCTACCTCTATGCTCTGGTAATAGCACAAACGGTGGCGTTGAGTTCCGCCACTCAACACGCAAATCTCGAATTAATCGGCGAAAAGCGTCTTAACACAAGATTCGGGGAGAACGGAGTGTCTTAACACAAGATTCTTCCTATCTAACGAACTTCATATGAGATACAGCGTGAAGCTAACAAAAAAAAATAGCATACTAACCACCAGCAAAAGCAGCGAGCCTACAGATGCTCTTCTTGCCGGACCCCCCGACGCCGATGATCATGGCGTTCCCGCGGTCCATGCGCAATATGCGCTGAGTGCGCGTGAGGTGCTCGAGGCAGTCCTCGAACAGCACCACCGACATCTTGCCTATTCGCTCGTTGTATTCGTCTAGTATCTGTGTATTATTTATAATTATTATGTAATATAAATAATACCACAAGGGCTCGAACTGAAATATTTTACATTTTCATGTCCAGAGCTAGTCTGGTAATGAGGCAAAGTGCGGCGTTGATTTCTCCGCAACGCAGAGTGCCTTCAAAACTCGGCACTCGGACACATGTTTGGCACTTGTTTCCCGGGTTGCCTCTGCCTAGCCCGCTATAAACGTAATACAGCGTGAAGCTAAAAAACTAATTGTACTAAATAAAATTATAAAATAAATCACCTCTTGGAATAAGAAATAAACCGCCTCATAATCTAATAGATCTTCATAATATCGCACTTCCTCTTCGTCCAACGCGTTTCGGTAGTCACCGAATAATAATGGATCACGAAGTACGTACTCCTCGAGCTGTCATAACATTAAATTATTTCAAAATATATATTTTTAATTACAGCTTGGAGACCTGTCGTGGTTCAGGGGCGTGATGCAGCGTGTCACTGTAAACGCGATGGGTTGTGGGTTCCATTCCCGCTCAATGAAATTAAATATTTAATATTTTTATTTCCTCGCAATGGAAAACGAGAGAAATCGCAGCGTTGGCGCAGATTCCTTCTGCTTATCCTGGTAAGTGGGGATTATAGCGTGAAGATGAAAAAGTACACAGTGAGGTCGTTGTAGTGCGCTCCTCCTCTTTTAAATAAAATAGCCAAGTCACTCGAAAAATAGTTAAAACTAGCTACCCTCTGCCTACCCTGATGTATGCAGGATACAGCGTGAAATAGACAAAGTCCACAATATTTCAAAAGTACCTAAAGAATAAGAATAAATTAGAAAAAAACATTAATTGATAAAATGATATTTTTTACGGTCAACTCCTTTTCAACTTCTTGTTCTTCTTCTTCTTCTACTTGAACTTCTAGCTCAGCAGTTGTCGAGGGTGGAGGTTTAGTTGTTGACTTCATGTATCCTTCATTACGTACATTTAAGAATTTGACAGTTAATAAGAAAGAAAAACACTTTTCTATTATCTTAGCGTTACACATAATTAATAAAATAAAAAATTATAATGTTGAGGCCAACGTAGAGCAGATGTGAGAAGCAGAGAAGGTTGTGAGTTGGAATCGCACTTGGCCAATGTTTTTTTTTATTTCCCTGCTTTGGTAAGTTAAAATACGACATTCAGTTTGACCACTCAAGGAGACAAAAGATATAGAAGATAGGAGGAAGAGGGAGTGTCTGGAAGATAAAGCATGAAGCTGAAGAAAAGAAGTTAAAATTAACATAATTATGACAATATCCTCACCAACTTCTTCTTCTTCTTCAGCCTTTTCTTCCTCTTCAGGAATAACGATCTCTTCGAGTACCACGGGCTCTTCCTCAGGAAAATACTTCATTATATGATCTCTTATGTGTTCACGCATTAAGTCATTATCCTGTTATTACATGTAAAATACATTTTTGTAAAGAAAAAAAAACCAGTCGAACTGATAACCCCCCCCACCTTTTCTACAAAAGTCGGTTATGAGCTTTTTAAAATAAATTCTTGTATGCAAATGTGTAATAGAGATATTTTAAATATGGTTCATTGAAGAGCTTTTAAAGTGAAAAATGAGATTTTATTTTGTACAAAGGAATGCTTTACAAAGTTGAACAGCAGATTTTTTGCATTTTTGTCATTGACGTCAGTAAACATATCAGAATAGCTGTTTGTGGTGCTGGATTTTTATTTTTTTTACTTTTGTTATTTTATTTTATTTGTATTATGCAGGGCCGGTTTTAGCACTACCGGCGCCCTGGGCGAAATTTTTTCGGCGCCCCCCAACATTTCAATAATATACAAAACAGGGAATGAGTACAACGAAATAACCATGTATTTAAAAAAAAAATTACAAAAACTAATAAAATTTCACTTCTTCTAGCCTTTTTATCTGCAAACTCTTTTATTAGGCATTCAAAGTCTATGTTTTCTGCAATTTTATTTTCAATTTTCAAAGTTGATAAATATTTCAATGACCATGACTTCGTTTTTTTTTTTAGATATCAAAGATGACGGTTTTTTTATTAAGACATCTTTGCGCAAAGCGCCCTAAACGGGCGTCTACGGCGCCCTTTTTATCCGGCGCCCCTGGGCGGTCGCCCAGGCTCGCCCTACCCTAACGCCGCTAGTGATTATTTGAGGCCAGTCGTGGTGCAGGAGTACAAGCCTGTGACTGTAACCGTTGCAGGTTGTGGATTCGATCCCCACTCGAAAAAATGAAATATTAACTATTTTTATTTCCTTGTTCTGGTACGCAGGAAAAGCGCGGTATAGAGTTCCGCCACTCTGTTGTATGTTTACAATGCCTTCAGAATTCAGCAGAGGGGACAAGGAGTCTCTTGGCACTATGTTTCCTCTGCCTACACTGCTGTGTGCAGGATGCAAGTGTAGCTAAAAAAATACTTCACCTGAACACTTATGAGTCTATCACAAATAACTCTTGTAAACTCATTCCTCCAGCATCTAACAATACTCCGCTTCTCGCTGAAGAAGTTGGGATGCGTCAAACAAAGACCAGCCGCGATACGGGAGAGGTCGCGCAAGTTGAAAATGTAGTGGAACTTTGTTGGAGTCGGGGGCAAGTCCACTATGATGATCTGGATATGGACATAAAGCTTTAATTAATAATATGATTTTGAACGCTGTGAGCGCAGGGGCACAAGCGTGCGACTGTAAACACGACAGGTTGTGGGTTCGATTCCCACTCGAGGAAATTAAATATTTAATATTTTCCGTCTTGGTTAGTCTGGAGTCGAGGCAAAGCGTGGCGTTGACTTTTGTCTCAACACGGGGAAACAATTCGGTGGAAAGTTGAAACGAAGTGTCTTAACACCAGGCTCCAGCACCGGAGAAGGAGAAAAAAAAATTGAGACCAAAAAAACTTTAAGTTACTGAAAAAAAAAACTATTAAAGTGGAGAATAGAATCGCTCAACACTCTGTTTTAGTGTAAAGATAAAACTAAAAAAGACTAAAATTAGAGGGCGATTTAATATTCAATATTTCTTATCATATTTTAGTAGTACGTTTCTATATCCTTAATATCAATTTAGGAATTAGAAACAGAAAATACTTATTAGACATTATTATATTATTAAGATTCGGATACAAATATCAGATTAAAAGTTAATATTAATTAATTAATATTACGAACTTATCCCCATAAACTTTTAATTTACACGTGCTTCCAAAAGATAAGCGAATCTAATGGCTTGTAATTTTACGATTAAATCTGAAACTTGAGTTAAATTAACTTTCGGTATTTCAATTAACGACCATTGGATAGAATGATAAAATAAAAAAAAACAGGGTAATATTTTAATTATCGATGGAAAAACATATAATTAAAAATTATAGTATTTAAAAATGTTCTGTTTAATAATTTTTAAAAGCTATTAATATTTATTAAATATTTAATTTTATAATTTTATTTTTCTTTATAATTTCCTAATATATTATTTTTAATTAGAGACTTAAATCTATAATAGTAAAATACTTACTTTATACAAATCTAAAGTCATTTGGACGATTTTGCTCACATTCTCCTGTATTTCTTCTGGGAATACGGAGAAGTGGCCTTTCAGTATCGATATATAGATGTGATTCAACGTTACTTCAGACGGGAATTGTAGATTGTAGACAGAGAACATAGAAATAAATCGCGGGTCCACCTGCAAAACAAGAAAGTTAATTAGAAAAATAGTTTAAAATAATTTTAGGCATACCTATACAACACATAATCTCAAATATTATATAGGCTTCTCCAGTTTTGGGTAAGGTAAGATGAAAATTTAATTAACTAAGAATAATATTAATAGACTTGACAATTTCAAGACATATCTAATGAAGAAAAAGACTGTGAAGTGATAGCAAGAATTTTGACATTACCCATATGTAGTGACAGTAGCCTGAGAACGTACAAATAAAATAAAATAAATGTAAATTTTTTAAGATAAATTCTTTTAAAAAGCATATGAGTAAAAAATTAAATATAACTCAGTGCACACATAATTTTCATTTTTAATTTTTCATATGTGAATAGTATATTAGCAGGACTTTGTTCGCAGCGAGGCGAACGAAAGAACGCTCGCATTAAAATGAAAAACGTGACTGAATGTGGTAATTTCCGTAAGCAATGCACCATAAATAGAGCATTATGTTGAATTATTTACAACATTCTGAAAAGCTTATTTGAGATTATTTCAAAAACTATTATTGGCCGTCGTGGCGCAGCGGTACAATGGTGTAACTGTAACGCGACGGTTGTGGGTTCGATCCCCACTGGAGGAAGTGAAATGTTTATTTACATTTATATTTCCATTTATTCGCTCTGGTGTCGAGGCAAAGCAGGCATGGCGTTGAGTCACGCCAGCAAGCAAGCAGCAGTTTCACACAATGCTTTCAGAATTGGGCGGAAAGTGGGGAACGAAGTGTCTTGACACCAGGTTCCCTCTGCCTAGCCCGTTATATGTGGGATAGGGCGTGAAGCTGATTTTATGTAATTTTGAAGACTATTAACAGGGTATGCTATTTAGCATAATTTTACGATTATAACATATTGAAGTGCCGTGCATACACTTGGGATTATAAACATTATAATATCCCCATGGAAGCCGACGAGATATGGTCGTAAAGCTTAATTTACTAAGGTATTTGTACAATATGCAAGGGGTTGAAATATTTTCGAAAATATTGTTGTTTGCATTTCAAATTTCATCAAAAGGACTTCCATATAAAAAAAAATTCTACCAAAATATATGGACATTTTTATCTCCACTTATACATTTACCGAATTGAGGCCAAATTTAGAGGACAAGAATGAGGACAATTTGGGTTAGATCCCCACTCGGGGGAATAAGTTATTATTTGTTAATGTTTTCATTTCTTACACTCAACACGCAATGCCTCAAAATTCGGAAAGTGACGAACGGAGAGTCTTAACACTACGTTCTATTTCTTCTTTCGGTAAGTCATACATTTATTATTCAAGGCCGATCCACAAATTCTTTACAAATTATATCCAAACAAACGCGCCTACGTATCTACCCTGGCACGAGAGAAATGTGAAATAACAGATCGTAAAAAAAGCGTTTTTACGCGATATCATATTACGTTACGCGATGTATCTACCCTGTCGTGAGGCGGTAAAGTTTCGGGGAAAGCCTCACGAATAGCTTTTAATGTAGACATAAATCGTTGTGTACAACCAGGAAAAACTGGCAAAAACATTGAACCAAACCGGAACAGAGGCCTCCGGAGATAATCTTGTATTATTATTTTCATGGCACTTTATGGGAGTTTATTCGCATAATTTTAATATATTCTCATGTGTTTTTTTTACTTTAAGACACTCTGTTCCCATTAGAACATTTCCGTACCCCATTTTCTATTGAATTCTGGAGCCATTGCGCGTTGAGTGGCGAAACTAAGCACGGCCTTTTACACCAGAACGAAAAAATGGAAGAACAAATCAAAGACTCAGTCGGGCTGTATTTGCCAAGAATCTGATTTTTTCCAAAAAATTACAAATTCTCAAATATCTGCCGAACCATTGAAAATCGGTGAACATACATGTGTATGAAATGGACAGATACTGAGGTCAACCCATAGACAACCGTTGATCCATTGTTCGCGTTACACCTGTATATTTAATTCGTTTTATATTTTTTTTTATATTTGTTATAATATATAATGTATTAAATACATAATTATTATCTATATATTTATATATAAAGTGAGAAAAAGGAGGAAAATTCCATCTTCACAATGAAGAAAACCTGAAAAGCTTAGTATGCATCTGATAAAGGGGTAACATTAAATAAATAGCACATACTCATTGTAGCTCGCTTCAGAGTAATGCCATCATTTATCCCACTCAGGATCGTGGTATATTACATCGAAGAAAATAAATATTTAGGCTATATAATGTTACTTAAATTTTAATTAGCTAAAATTGAAGCTTAGATATAGTCCTCTAGAGGCATGAGATTAAATGTTGTTACGTAAAACAATATTTAAAAAATTGTCAAGAATATTTACGATTGTATATTTTTCCACGGAAATTGTGGGAACAGGGAAAGAACGGTCCAGAACGAGTCCATAATACAAATATTTTGTTAAAATAAAGCATAAGAAATACTAAAGCATAAGAAAGAAGTAATAAAATAAATATAGCCCGTTGCCAGCATACGCCAAATCGGTCTCTAGTTCTATTACATGCATAAAAAAAAACAAAAATAAAATGATACTAAGTACGTACATTGTTTTATGAAGGAAAATGGGGACCGGAGTGTCTTAACACTAAGTTCCCTCTGTTTACCCTGAAGCTGATATTTATGAGGTGGAATCATGCTACTCACGTCATTCCTCCCACCACCTGCTTTCCCCATTGCAGCGAGGAACCCAATGTCTTTGAGGGTCTTCCAATTCAAATCTTTACCTCTATCGTAGAAGCCTTTACGTTCAAATAATAGTTTTAACAAAGCTATGGGCTGTTGAGTTCCGTATGTGTCGACCTGTTGAAATATATACATATTTAAATATAAATATATAATTTCTAATGTCTTCTTATTAATAATTATGAATATAATAATTAAATTGAAAAAGTTCTATTAATATCTATTCATTAAGAATTTTTTAAATATTTTATTGTAACGGATTATGTCATTATATTTAAAATATCAAAATTTTTGACACCTTTTTATTATTTCAATTTCAAATTTAAGCTTATTTGAATTTCAAATGAATTTAGTTTATTTTATTGCAAAATTTTCCAAAAAAGTTGTATAATTTATAGACAATGGTTTAATAACCTTTAACTATGGACGTGATATTTTTATAACACACATATGGACGTCGGGTCTGCCAGACCAATGTATTTATTGGTCATATTCCGTCTGTTTTTTAAAGGAAGAAGACAATTTTATGTTTTAGTTTACATGAATAGCCTCAAATCAAGCAAAATCAATATAAATAAAATCGCTTTTTATTAAACTTTACGCATCACAACGATTTAAGTAACTTAAAGTCACAATTTCAGTCTTTGGCCACATGGGATGACTTTTAAGAAAATAATACTATTAAAGAAAGACAGATAATAAAATAAATATTTTTTTAACAAAATATAAAGTCTAACAATTAAAAAAAATAAAGAAATTACATCTTATGTTATAAAATAAAAATTTTGACAACACCTTAAGATAAGGTACTATTGAACATCGATACACAATGGCTTTCAACATTGTAGGCTAACAGGACGATTGCAGTCAACATAAGTATGTGTTGTCTTTCTATATATCTTTTGGGGGCAAAGTATACATGTTTTTCAAGAACCCAAAACGATTTTTTTAGCTTCATGTTCAATAAATGATAGATCAGATCGCGAAATGCGAGTCAAAGTCATTCTCAATTCTTAGAGTAGTTTAGTATACGAAACGCGTCTTTTTATTTGATAAAGTGCTATTTTCTTTATAAAATGTCGTCGTCTAATTCTTTTGTTTGATGTTGATTATAAAGTACCGATATATTTGTCACTGACGTGCTTGGTCGATCATTTTTTTCCATTTTATCATAAAAACTAAAAAAATTGAATCTGTTTTTTAGGTAAATAATATTTATATTACTAAAATATATAACAAATAATGCAAAATAATATATAATATATAACAATATAAACATTTGAATACAAATTATACAATTAAAATATTAAAGTATATTTTGTAATATTATAAAAATATATGGTGTTTTGAAATCACTTTGTATGGAAAACATGGACGTCGGGTCTGACAGACCCAAGTCCCGTTTAGAAAGTTAAATACTCACGTGTTTTGAACCCAGACACACAACCACTGCTATCTACATTCATTTTGTCATTAATATGAAAGGTACTGAGCGACTCAGTGGCGGAGGTCACCGAGAAGTGGCCGATTTGTAGAATTCGTAGACCCACATGGGTCTGTGAGACCCGACGTCCATACTTAAAGGATAAGTATATTTTGAAATTTATTAAATAAAATATTAAAACAAAATAACTGAACACTTATCGCTGTACCATAAATACTCGTACATATCCATATTTATTACAAAAGATAAGAAAAGATAAGATATCTATATAACATAACTCACAATGGGCATGTTCATATCATCTATGAAGACAAGCATCTTCTTGCCGACGGGCGGGCCGAACGTGTCCTTGGTTCTCTTCTCCACCACTGATTCTAAATTACGTTGCACGTCCATCGAGGATGTGCGCGATGAGAAATTCATTTGTTGTACTAACTGAAAGGAAATTTTGGGAATCATTTTTTTCAGGTTCACGCTGCATCCCGCATACAGTAGGATAGGCAGAGTGAGCCTAGTGTTAGTTTTCCCTATTTTCGCCGATTTTTCAAGGCATTGCATATTGAGTGACATAATTCAACGCCGCCGCCTGCACTTTATCTCGACACCAGAGCGAAAAAATAAAAATATTTCATTTTCCTCGACGACGACAAATTCAAGTTTTAGCATATCTATAAAGAATTATATAATTATTTTTTCTTTTGAAAATAAATTTTATGGAAAATAGAAAATGGATAGTCTTAACACCACCACCACATGTGAAGCAAAAAAAAAAGCTTTAGACATGAAAAGTAAAACGTACAAGTAATTTTGTAGTATTTTTAATAGTTGATAAATAATATAATATTTATTGAAAATGACTATCAATATAAAAATAAATGTAAAAAAAATTGGAGGCGCCGGGTATCGATCCCGGTACCTCTCGCATGCTAAGCGAGCGCTCTACCATCTGAGCTACGCCCCCTATGATAAGAGTGATTAACATATGAATTAGTTACCTTTATAAAAAAAAAATTGCCTTGTACCCAGCTGTTGAAAGGAATATAACACGTGATGGTTGCTGATGATGATATTCAAATTTTGAAAATTTTTATATTGATAGATATTTTAATATTGACGTATTTTTTTCGACAGATTAACAAAAGCAAAGTGCAAAGTAACATTTTGGTATACTGACAAGAACATACATAAAAAGTATTCGGGCGAATTGGGAATCTCCCTTTTTTGAAGTTGGTTGAAAATGAGAACTTTATCTTTTATGAGATTGGTTAAAAAGAAATGCATTGATCAAGAATTTCACTTCTGCCATCAATTTAAAAAGTTTTTGCCTGTAACTATTACAATATAGTAAATTTTTTACCAAAAAAAAACAAATTTTCTCAATTTTAACCGGATTCCATAATCGGAACCTAACCAAACTTTCACAAAATTATCCTTGAAGTGTATCTTTTCAAAAAACAAAAGAATTATCAAAATCGGTTAGCGCGACATTGAGTTATTCGTCTATTTGTCGCGCACATACCTAATGCAAATTTAAGACTTATGTGATTTTCCCATAGACACCATTGTCAGACATGGACCAAAAAAAAATGGGACCACTCAGGAAGCACTACCTTTCAATTAAAAAAAAAATTAAAAATAAATAAAAAAAATTTAAAAAAAAAAACATACAGTCGAATTGATAACCTCCTTTTCTTACAGAAGTCGGTTAAAAAGTTATGATAAATAGATATAATATTTGAATATACCTTTTTTTAATATTTAATAATTCATTTCATTTCATTTAATTTTTAATAATTTCGTGTTCCATCAGTAACATTTGTAAGGAGTTTTATTAGATACTACAGTTACATTTCAGTTGATTTTGTTTATTATTATAAGAAAAAAAAAATTGTGATATATGAAAAAACTGGAGGCGCCGGGTATCGATCCCGGTACCTCTCGCATGCTAAGCGAGCGCTCTACCATCTGAGCTACGCCCCCCATGCATATTATATTCAAAATAAACTTCACATTCGCATATGGTGAAAGTAGAACAAGCTGACATTGGAATTTCTACTGTTCTCATTTCGCAACAGACGGTCGCTTAAAATAAACTGGGCCTATAATGTTATGCTCACGATTATGAAATTATATCAAATAGCCCAATGGTTCAGTGGTAATGGCTGTCATCGTTAAGTCGGAGATCGGGGATTTGATTCCCAATTCAATTAATTTTTTCAAGGAGGAAGTTCTACAATATTCTTGAACTATACATTTTTATGTTTGCTTTGCATAGACTTTAATAAATTGATTTACATTTTAAATACATGTTCTAAAATTCTTATAAATTTCTTATCTTTATAAAGTACGCTTTACTACTCCAAGTAAAAATTATGTTTTTTTTTTTTCAAATTAATTTAAATAAAGCCAGTCGTGGCGCAGAGGCACAAGAGTGTGACTGTAAACGTGACAAATTATGGGTTCGATTCCCAATCGAAGAAATGAAATATTTCATGTTTTCATTTATTCACTTTTGTAATGAGGCAAACCGCGGTGTTGAGTTCCACCGTTCAACACGCAATGCCTCCAGAATCGGCGAAAAGTGGAGAGCAGAGTCTTAACACTAGGCTCGGGGGACCTACACTGTTACATGCAAAATACAGATGTAAAGAGGAAATCGTCTCATCATAAATAATAAAATTAATGCTTACATATTTTTCAGGCGGCAATCCACGTAGGTAATTGTTGATGATGGCAGTTTTCGATGTTCCAGTATCGCCCACGAGAAGCACTGGGCGCTCAACCTAAATTAAATATTAAATATGTTTTTCTTTAAAACATTTTTATGTTTTAAAAAAAAAGATTAATTTCTATTTTGTTCTACGATATTTTTTTCTTATAAAAACGTCACACGTTGTCTTGTTATACTGCAAAATTGACTAAAAATCAGCTAAGTTTATATGTAAATAAAAATTAATACCAATATACAAAATAATCATAATTTTATTTCATAATTTAAACTCACACTCTCCATAATTTTAATCAGCCATGTCATCCGCAACGTATCAACGGTCGGCACGAGGATTGAGGAGAACTTCAAATCTCTATCGTGCACATACTCTGGCACCAGCCACTCCCACGCCTCCCAACACCTGGTGGAAAGCTCGAGGCAGTAGTCGTAAAGCGTGGGGAATCCCATGGGGAAGTGTTCTGAAAGAGAAATATACTTGAGTGGTAAATATGTATATTCAGTTTTATTTAAATACTAGCTGATTCTCGCGGCTTCGCCCGCATGGTGCATCCTCACAAACTTTCATATTTGTAATATTAGTAGGAAGTATCCAATTCTTAATACTCATTATTTTGGAGATAATGGCTTCGACATAAAAAGTAGATATAAGCTCAGCAATAAAAAAAATCTATTTTACGCTGGATCCTAGTGCTAAGACACTCTGTTCTCCAATTTTCGCTGATTTTTGCGAGGCATTGCGTGTTGAGTGGTGGAATTCAACGTCACCCTGGTGCCAGAGCGAAGAAATGAAAATATTAATAAATAATATTCATTCCCTTGAGTTGGGATCGAACCCACAACCGTCGTGTTACAGTCACACGCTTGTGGCACTGCGCCAGTACGGCCTCTAATATTTATTTTTTAATATAAGATACATTTAAATACTATTACTTAAATAATTATGAATGTAAGTGACAAAAAAGTTATCTTCATTAATAGTCAATGTAGGCTATCACTACAGCATACGCTTCTACATGAATATTAATCCAATCTAGTGCCCACTCGTATATTTCTCGTCAGCTACATCAACTTGCATAATTATAAGCGAAATAAACATATTTATTATAGTGAATATACGAAATTATTAAAAAAAATTCAGCATCACGCTGTATCCCGCATGTGGGTAAGAAGAGGAAGCCTAGTGCTAAGACACTCCGCTCCCTAGTTTCCGCCTCAATTACGTAAAAAGAAGGCAGAAAGTCAATGCTGAACTTTCATCAGTATATTTATACTACACTATTATTAAATGTACATTATTATTAGCTATAGATCTTATTAATAATAATACTTTATTTCCACTCAAAGGAAATAATTATTTTCGCTTCCCCACTCGGATAATACAAAACGCTGCGTTTAGTTACGCTATTCAACACATAACTTCTCGAATTTTAATGGAAAACGGAGAGCAATATGTATTGACACTCGAGCCACCCTACATAAAAGGTGAAACAAAGAGATATAAACTAACTAGTAGTTGCTTTTTTCTCAGGAGTATCTTCCACCAACATCATCGGGCAAGCTTTCTTTATGTAATTATCGAATTCGAACCGTCCGTTGTCGATGATAGCCGCCCCGAGGCTATTGTACATTGACTGGAAATAAGAAAATAGATTTTTTTTCTTGTAAAACATAAAAAAAACGTTACGGAGATACGTAAAAAAAAATAAAGTAACTATGTTATATTTATGAAAAATTTGGATAGTATGTCTGTATATATTAATTATTAAAAATAATAATTTATTAACTCGTAATATATGCAAAATGTACATATTTATAAAGGATGAAACAGCGTTTTATAATGTCAACGCGACGGTTGAAGGTTCGATTCCCAATCAGAGGATCAATTTTTTTCATTTCCTTGCTAGTGCAACCAGGAGAAAAACCACTGAGTGAGAGAAACCACGCGTTGAGTTCTACCACTAACCACAAATGAATGTAAATTTTTTTTATAAGTAATAAACCTATCCGATTAAGAAATAAAACATGACCATATTACGGAGAAATGGCAAGAAAATATTCTTCAAGTACATACTAACAGACAGAATAACTAACTAATGTAACGAGTCCAGTGAGTGCTGTTCGTTGAAACCAAATTTGAATAATTACAAGAAAAATAAGTCAAGAATCCAGCATTTTAATGCAAATATAATGGTCATTTAAATTTTCATAGTTATCGCTGAGCCAAAGTTTTGAATAAAACATTATAACACTTAATGTGTTTTTTTAAATATTTTACTTGCAATTTTACTTCGCAGTTTTCAATGCATTTGTGAAATTTAATATACTTACTTAACATGACTGTATTCATTCAATTCAATTATAAATTATAATATCTTATACTGTCCTTATTTATTAGGTATCATGTTATACTTTAATTTGTATGTAAGTTTATAAATAGAAATAAAACATGATCATAATCTGATATTTCACGCTTAAGTAGCTAATTCATTTCCTCGAGTGAGAATCGAACCCACAGTCTCTCGTGTCTACAGTAACACACTTGTGCCCATGTGCCATTACAGACCCGAATGTGTAATAACGATTAAATATTACATTTTTGAAATTAATTTATGAAATTTTCAAAATAAAAATGTTTTTTTTCAGAAAAAGTGTATTTCATCAATCACCTATAAATAAATAACTACTATAATACTTATATAAATGTATATATATCACACTATGAAATATGTACAGTATCTGCGGTAGGCATTAACCAATTGCCAATTAATTGCAGGCAATTGCAATTAGGGGGATCATCTAATTAAATAACTGCATAATCCAATATTGAATATCGAAATTCACAACATCAAGTTAAATTAGAGAGTATTAGGTTTTAGCAATAATTATAGACTGTATGAATGAATCAATGATGAATGAATGAATGAATGTAATCAGAGTGCGGTTTTAGCCCTCTCAGCGACCTGGGCGAGATTTTTAGGGCGCAAATCTGGAGAAAATTAAAAGTTTTTTCTAGGCCTTCTATAACATAAAGTTATTATACTTAAGTCAATAATTAATTATCGATTGCGGATTAAAGTTATTTATTACTGGTCGATAATCGATCAACAGGCAATAGATATTTCTGAAATTCAATATTCATCATCATCATCACCATCGACAGCCATCGATTCGACATAGGCTTTCCCCAATTCTTCCACCATACTCGATGAGCTCTTCGGACCCATCCCACTTCAGCTTACCAATTCTTTGATAATATTAAATTTCGGAAATAACTAAAAACATTGAATTTCAGAAATATCTTTAAATGAAATATACTCACAACCATGAAGACACACTCAACGACCGTCCGATCTATTTCCTCTTCATTGTCCGCGACGTCTGGCAGCAGCCCACTGATCATGTAGCACAACTGCATTACCTTGTAGGCAAACCAATATAATTGTTAATATACAATGAGGTTAAAGTGACTGACTGCCATCGGGACGACCCTAAGTACAATTCCTATAGGGTCCTAAGTTCTTTCCTTGTGGGAATTAAATATTTTCATTTCCTTGCCTTGTTTAAGACAATGCACGATTCTATATAATATAGCAAGAATAAAAATTAACTTACGTGATGCAGTTATGACGTAGTAGAATATTATATACAATGATTCTAGATTCAATAATTGGAAATTAAAAACCTGCGACGTCAAAAAAGCTCTAAAAATTAAACAGATAACTAGAAGAGCTGAAAATTTTCAAAAGGCTACATAGAACTTCTTGAATCATAGCTATGAACACTCGATTACGTCAGTTTCCAAACAAAATAAAAAAAACTAAAACACAAACGCTTCTTCCGTTTAGGACGTAAGATGCCATAGATAGACATACAGAGATAAACAACCCCTTCTGTTTACATTGAGGGTTAAAAGTCTTAGAGGAAAGTGTACTTAGAAGGTTTTTTACACTAAAAGCGGAGAAAAGTGAAGCACAACGTTCTATATATACCCATCAGTAAGTAAAAAAGATGTCTTTATATCATAAAACACTAAAATATACATACCAAGTTGAGTGGTGTTTGTGGCACAATCGTTTTCAGAGGTGTCTGTTGCTGAAGTCCGAAAAGTCCAAAGACGATGTAATTGATAGCGCCCGCTACGTAATGCTCGAAGAGACCTGAGAGCTGCTCCCGTTCTTCCTCGTTGGAGCGACCTCGAAGCCATCTTGGGTATATAAAGCGAGGTTAGCTCATTACTATTTCACAATTACGAGTATATGAAGAAGTCAATGATTTTATTGCAGGGGCACAAGTGTATGTCTGGTTGTGGGTTCGATCCCCATTCGTTGAAATGAAATATTTATAAAATCAGCTTAACGCTGTATCCCGCAAATAGCAGCTATTTATATTTAAACATATTTGAAATATTTATTTAAATATATATTTTCATTTCTTCGCTGTGGTGTCCAGGTAAAGCGCGGCGTTGAACTCCACCACCCAACACGCAATGCCTTTTGAATTTGGCGAAAAAGGAGGACGCAGTGTCCTATTACTAGGTTTTCTCTGCGTACCCTGCTGTCTGTGGGATACAGCCTGAAATGGAATTAATAAAATATTACCTTTCCCAATACGGCTGATATCCAAGATTCTTCGGATCAACAAACACCATACCAGCCCTGGAGACAGTGGCTGGCGAAGCGTAATTCAAATCACCCACTTCAAACAACAGCGCACAGTACGGAGCCAGCCTTATTCTTTCACCGTTTGCAAGCGTTAAAAGCTTATTGTCGTCCATTACTGAATTCATATTTTCAATCCATAGCGCGTCGACATCGCCGTCGAATAAGGAGTAACGTTTCTCCTCTTTGTCTGAAGGCCTTTAATTTCAAATATGATAAAAATATTAAAATAATATAATAATAATAAGTATTTTGTATCTAAGTATATAATAAATGCCTTATGAATTAATTATAATAAAAAAAAATAGAATTATATAATAAATGAATTTAAATTTTAAAAACATTATAGAGAATTGGTACATTAATGAAATAAATTGGGATTTTTTTCCCCGAATAATAAAAACAGTGTAAACAAGAACCATTAAAAGGATCTTTTTTTTATTACAAATATTATAGTAACTGTGAAAAGTTATAGCATTTACATTCATAAAAGTTAAAAATAAGCTGTGCAGTTAAAAAGCTAAAGTTGTATAATAAAAAATAATAACAATCTGAACTAAGTATCTACATACTTATTCATTTCTCGAAATATTTTAGAATATAATCCGTCAGTCCAATCTCTCGTAACAGGATCTAGAATTCCATACAATTCTATCACAGAACAAGCCTGGAGGTAAAGAAAAAAAAAATCTTATTTATAAATGTAATGAAAAAAGTAAAAAGTCAGCGCGGCGTTGAATTCCACCACTCAACACGCAATGTTTCCAGAATTTAATGGGAAATGGGGAACGAAGTGTCTTAGCACTAGATTCCTTTTGTGAACCTGATTGAAAAATTTCACGCAGGAAGTTCCGGATCTAATTAAAGTATAAATAAGGCAAACGATGCAGTCGTTGTGAGCTAAAGTAGATACGTAAAGAACGTAGAACTTTTAATTGTATCAAGCTGAATGTAACGAAGTTTCCAGCTTTAAAGACTCCATTTTGTATTGACGGTGGCATATTTTAGGTTGTTAACTACATTTGTAATTGTATGATGAAGAAGAATAAAATTAAAATATAAATAAAAGATTATTTATTGTGATGACAAAGGCAATTTTATTTCTGTTCGAGCTATATTTATAATTATAAAATTATAATTTGAAATTTATTAGGTATATTTTGAAACCAAAAAAGTCAGTCTTTTTTTACAACAAAAATAACAAACTAGAAAAACTAATTGTTTTAATAAAAAAAAATGCATAATTATAAAAAAAATACTTTGGCTTACTGAATATATTACCAACTTAAGTTATGGAAAATACTTCTAGCAAGAAATTTACAACTCCTGATTTATTAATTTAAGTTAATTTAGTGGGGAACGGAGTGTCTTAACACTAGGTTCACTCTGCCTACCCTGCTGTGTGCGGAATACAGCGTGAAGCTGTTTTAATTTTTTTTTAGTTTATTTAGTGTTTACCTTAGGGTTGACAATGGTCAGTTTAGTAGGCAAGCCCAGATTGGTTTGAGCTCTGACCAAAGTTTGCAGTATGACAGTCTTCCCGCCGCCCGTAGGCCCCACCAGCATCGAGCAGTGCCTCGTCATCATTGTCTCGTATAATTGGACTACTTTGTCCACCTTTAGTATTAGGAAATCGAATATGAAATATTTAATTTTATGAAATAAATATGGGGTCAGTCTATACTCTATTCATAGAGCCATGAGATAAAATGTAAACAAACCTGAAAAAAAGATAGGTTGATGTTGATGATTAATGGAGATAATAATAATAATAATAATCTTTATTTAAACACTTATTAGATACAATAATTGGTTAAGGTACTGTCCTCTTAAATAAGTTACAAAGTAACCCGTGGTAAAGAGAAACAGTGCCGTGTCCCACGGGGGGTACTAAATGAAGTGTTCCTTATACGAATTACAAGTCTTAATGTACATATTATATTATAACCTAATTATCTCTTTAACATTATAAATATTTTGGTGAGTATATAAAAGATGTGTGTGCGTGTGTGTGTGTGTATGTGTATTTGTGTTATATGTAAGGTATGTATATGAATATGTATGTATTATGCATGTAGTATAAGATTTTTATAATATAGTTTATAATAATGTTTGTAGCAATAATTCTGTTTCCTCATATGTTTTCTCTTGTAAGAATGAACGGACAGTTGCTTTACATTTATGGATAGATAAATTATACATGGAAGTACTTGTATTAATTTTATTGTATAAGAAAGGGCCCAGATAGAAGAAAAATTTTTTAGAAAAGGAGTAACGTATAACAGGGAGAGGACAAACATTATCTTTACGTCGCTTAGTTATCTTAACGTAGGGGGTGATTTTGTGTTGACGTACGATTGTATCCAACACAAATAACTGCCTGACGCTAAGAACATTGCAATCCTTATAAAGTTGCGTAGTCGAATAAAGGATCGGTCGAAAGGTGGCTACTTTCAGGATGGCTCTGTGTGCAATTTCGAGTGGGATCATCACTGTTTTAGAGGCCCCTCCCCAACAAGATATGCAATAAGACACTACAGATCGACCGAGTGCATAATAGACATTGCGTATAATAAATTGATTCGCAACGTATCGAAGTGTCCTAAAAATAAAAATTAATTTTCGTATTCTGCCAGTTAGGGCTTCCACATGAGCTTTAAAATTTAATGTCTTGTCCAAAATAATACCCAAGTACTTTATATTGTTTACTGAAGCTATTTGCGAGCACTGGCAATTATGTCCAAATTGTGTGATGCATGAGTGGGCTATGAGGGTAATAGGATTTTTGGGTTGGGAGGTTAATTTGGAAGAAAAAGTGATAAATTTAGTTTTGTCAGTATACAGCGTAAGTGTGTGAGAGCGTAGCCAATTAAGGACAAGTGTTATACCAGTTTGAGCCACTGTTTGGATTGATATATTGATGGATAAAAATAAGTATACGAGAGAACTGTTGCCAGATAATTTAGTTCAATTCTCTTTATTCCTTTATTACTTTTGTTAATTTAAAATTATTTTTTTGTTCTATAAAGGTTAAAGATATTTGTTTTATTGACGTTTGATATATAAAAAGATATTTCTTTCTGACAAGGTGACTATTGTTATTGTGTTCTATTACGTAGAAGAAACGTGACCGAAAGATTCGTATTGGTACTTACTTACTTACAAATCTGATATTATTAATAAAGGTTGAGAAGCTTTGTTTTGTTTGGTTACATATTGTCTCAAGCCAAAATGAATATAGGTACTATATGCTGTTGCACATGCGTCAGGAACTGAATGTACAAGTTTGTGAGTTTAGGATTAAAACAAGTGTAATAATATATAAATACTCAATTTTATACTGCTAAATAAAAGTAACACTTACATATTATTCTTTAATTTCTATTATTAGAAATAACTACCTGATGCGGCATGACAATATAACCGCCAGACTCCAACACGTCCACTACCGCCGTATTGAAGTCTGGGTAACCGACGCGCGGACACTCCAGGCCCGGGAACAGGTCCTTGATGAGACCCAGGAATAGTGGCACGTCTTCGAATACAAACTTCGGATGGTTCATGTCTCTGTGACAAATATTACAAAAATGTTTTTTTTTGTTTTTTTGTGAATTTTTATTACTATTATTGTGGATTCAATCCAGTCCGAAAATAATTTATATACTTAGAATAGATAAAGAAATATATAGATAATAGATAGATAAATGTAGAATTTAAGTGTCAAGACATATTTCCTACATTTATTTTAAGCTCCTTAAGGTTAACTTAATATTAGTTTTATTACTCCTCTTCTTGAGGCCAGTGCAGGGGTACAAATCTTCGCTCTGGTGTCGAGGCAAAGCACGGTGTTGTGTTCCGCTACACAACACGCAATTTCATAAATTCACAAATTCAAAATATTCTTTATTCAAATAAATTATAAAAGCACTTTTGAATCGTCGAATGTACATGTCAACAAAAAGCTACCACCGGTTCGGAAGGCAGTTCTGCTGAGAAGAGCCGGCAAGAAACTCAACAGTTGCTCTTTTCAAAGTCAATAGTATATTTTACTATTACATTAACTGGCAGCTATCCTGCATTACATTCAATAGACATTAATTCCATACATGTTTATCCTCTAAATATTCTTGAACAGTGTAATACGCTTTATTTGTTAGATTTTTTTTTACAGATATTTTAAATTTTGGTAGTGGCAAACAAAGAATACACTGCAGAACTAAGAATACACTTAAATAAAAGAATATCACAAACCGTAACGCTCTCATGAGCACCATGATCTCGCTCAGGTCGGGGGAGTCCCGCCGCAGCTTGCCCGCCATGCGTAGCACCGCGGTCAGCGCTCGCAGCCCCCAGTCGTAGTGAGATTGCTTCGAGAGTTGCTCGCGAGCCACTTTGTATAGAACTGTCATCTTTTTAGCTAGTACCTAAAATATATAATAAATAAATAAAATAAAAAACCTTTTATTTCTTGCTAAAGTAAATTACAACTATTCTTAGGTTAGTTACATTAGTTAGTTACATTTTTTTTTTATTATTCTTAATATATGTATTTATTTTTTAAATTTATATTATTTTAGGGTTAGTAACGTAATGTATATTTTATTATTTTTAATATTATTATTTATTTTTCTATTTATTTGTTTATTTATTTCAATATATTTCGCAAGAACCCCTCAACAGGTGAAGGCCTCCTCCAAAGTTTATTAATCTTGACATAATGTAATGTACTTTATTCAGTTTGTTGATTGGTATGTTCCGTATGTTTATATGTTTATGAGTACCGTATGTTTATGAGTACCTAAAATATATATAAAATATAAAATAAAATAAGAAAATTTCGAATTGTTTCAAAATACTATTTTTTTTTACTCTATAATCACAATATAATTTTAACTAATGATTTCTTCCCAAGGAGAATGTTATCAGTTTAGAAAATGCAAGTGGTTGGATCTCACAATCCAACAAACAATTTAAAAAGGATAAAATTCAAGCAAAGAGTGTTTTTATATTAGACACATCAGACATTCACACGTGAATAAAAATATGCAAAAAAAAAAAAGAAAATATATTTATTATTTTAAGTAATAAAAACTCACCTTAGCAGTTAAAAACCCATCAGAAAACAATGAAATCATACATATCATCTCCAAATCGGGTAAAATACAGACGACGGGCCGGAACAGCGCCTTCACTGACTCCGGGAGCTCTGTGCGTCCCGCGTATCCAGGGTTCATGGTTATGAAGATACCCACTTTACTATCCATATCTATTTCTTGACCTTCGAACTGTATTTAAATATAAAAAAAGTAGATTTTAGTCCAAAATGTTTTACCATATAAACAAATAACATTTTTTTATTTTTTATTTAGCATCAGTTTATCTGTATAAATTATGGCCAAAGAACCCATTTCCATTCGGTTCAATGATTATAGTAAAATGGTAGTACATATTTTACGATTTGAACAATCGTTAATATTATCTTATTATATCTTTAAAATATTAATGAAGCAATAAATCAATAACAATCATTTACATACAGCGGCGGCGTTGAGTTCTGCCACTCAACACGCAATACCTCCAAAATTCGGCAGAAAGTGGGGAACGGAGTGTTAAGACACTAGGTTCCCTCTGCCTACCCTGCTGTGTGCGGGATACAGCGTGAAGCTACATTTATATACACATACGCATCTAAATTTCCCAAAAAAAAACTAACCGTAAAACGTTTCAACTTCATCAACAACGCACTCCTTATGCATTGCAGTTGAGTAGATATAACAGACAAGACAGATATGTCAATTCTATTGAACTCATCGAAGCAGCCCCACGCCCCACACTGGCAAAGACCCGCTAGAATCTGTCCGACGGCGCGGAAGTCCATACCTTCACCGCAGTTGGTGACCACGCATAGGAGCCCTAGGGCTTTGGCTAGGTCCTTTGTGGTTTCTGTTTTGCCTGTACCAGCTGGGCCTGAGGAGTATGATATAATTATTTGTTCTTACTCAAAAACATTGTGTTTAATAAAGCAATTAATTATAAGCTTTTGAAAGTCAAGTTTTATAAAAATGACAGTTCCACAAAGAATTACCCACCGGCTCGGATACCCGTTTCTGCTTAGTAATCGGCATGAAATTCTACAGTTGCTCTTTTAAAATATAATGTTAGAACGTAATTTTTTTTTCTTTTGTAATAGTAAGGTATTTAAAATAATTTTGTTATAATTGAATTACATCGAAATTGATAATCCTTGATCATATAATCATTGTATAAACACAATCATCTAAATTCATTGCAATTCTTCAACCAGTAAAACTTCGAAGTGCTCTTCTGCAAAGTTGTCGATTTCCATATCCGATAATGTCAATAGGGACAGGCGATAAGATGGAAATTGAAATTCTATCATAATTTTTGTTTACCTACCCGACATAATCGTTATATAGAGTAAATGTTATAGAATAATTGGAATCATAAAATTAATTTCTGCTGAAAGCTTGCTAGCATAACAATATTTCATGTAAAAATGTGAATATTATAAAAAAAAGAAAATTAACTTCACGCTGTATCCCGCACACAGCAGGGTAGGCAGAGGGAACCTAGTGTTAAGACACTCCATTCCCCACTATGTTAATATTATCAACCAAGAAAATAATAATCTACGTTATATTAAGCTTATTTTTCTTGTAAAATAAAGTAAACTGAAATATAATAAGACATATTAAATTCTTTTTTATACAGTTTTACTCGATTTCCCGTATATTGGAGCGTAGGCAGAAGGAACCTAGTGTAGCAGAACTTTCGAGGCATTGCGTGTTGAGTGGCGGAACTCAACGCCACGGTTTTGCCCCTGTGCCACGAGGCCCCATTTTATATTTTAAAACAAAAATAATAATAATAATTTAATAATTACCAGCTGGAGCTCCCCCAAGCTGCATAGTGAGAGCCTGCGTGATGGTCAGGTATATGCGGTCGGTGAGCGGCGTGATCACGAGACGACCGTTCAGCCCCATGTACTCGTAGCCATACTCGAATAAACCTGTACACATATGTTTCCTTTTCTTTATCTTCATCCTTGTATCCTTCACTTAGCAAGGTAGTCAGAGGGAACCTAGTGTAAAGACACTTCACTTCGCACTATCCACCGAATTCCGATAGCATTTTGTGTTGAATTGAGGAGTTCATTACCGCAGAGCGAAAAAATGAAAATATGAAATATTTCATTTTCTCAAGTGGGAATCGAAGTGACAACGTATAAATACCTACTATATTTATGATGAAATTAATAATTTCATACCTGTACATTGTTTAATCCACATATTGTCATCTTTCTTTAGCCAGTAGAATCTGAGCTGGCTCTCCCACTCAAACTCCGCTGCCTCCGTCACGTTGTCTCTGACGAACCCTTCTATGATGTCACGCGCGTGGACGTCTATTGTTGTTATTGTACGGAACTTTAGCCGATCGTTTGATGATAGATCTGAAATAATATTTTTATTAGGTAATACTTTCTTACTCTATAGAAATAGCGGCGTTGAGTTCTGCCACTCAACACTCAATGCCTACAGAATTTGGCGGAAAGTGGCGAACGGAGTGTCTTAACACTAAGTTCCCTCTGCCTACCCTACAGTGAGCGAGATACAGCGAGAAGCTGATCTAATTTAATCTATACAATATATTGAAACTAAGTGAAAATTATGAACTACATATGGTTTTTGGTTACGTTCAATATATTTTTTTTAAACTTAACTAATAATCTTACTACTAGCCTTGTCTAACTTTAACAACAAGCCCGTCCAATTGCTCGTTTTGTTGCTGCAAGTGTTCCTTCATAGCGCGCTTGTTGCCGTAACGAATGCGGAGAAAAGTCTCCTCGGTCTCCGCCGTCCACCATACGCCGTTAGCGGCGAGACACACCATGCCCTGGTACTCCATTATCCAATCAGTTCTGTAGGTTTTTTATATATTTTTTTTCATTTCAATCAAAAAATAGGAGTGTGAGTTTTAGGAGAATAATTCATCAAAATCAGCAGCAAAATTTCTAAGTTTTTAATCATTTTTATGTGATAATAAAACATGTCAAGCGTGACTGTAAACATGACAGGCTGTGGGTTCGATTTCCATTCGTGAAAATGAAATATTTAACATTAACCAACAGAGAGTAGTTTAAGCATTGATTTGAAAGGATTTTTTTCTTTTATTTCAACAAGCTAAGCAAGCAGTTGCTAGTGAAACTAGGAGCAAATCTTCCCAATATATTATTAAGATATTTAATTAAAAATTCAAATAATATGTGCGTTTAAAATGTATTAAAAACCTTATGAAATATTCTGCATTATTTCCTATTATTAACTTATTATTTTCTCAAGAAAATAACATATGAAAACAAAAAAAACCTGGGAACTCTCCAATTCCGTCCATAGTAAAATATAGCTTTCTTTGTTATAAACTTGTTAGTGTTACGCATCTCTTTCAGCACTAAGTTCATCCAGTCCTCCACTCTTCCTTCAGTGTAGACCACGTAACGGAAGGTCATAATCTAAATGTCATAATATTAGAAAATATTAATAAATTGTTTTTTTTTTTTTAAATTCTTTTCTCTCTTTAATTTCACATTCTCAATGTGATCTCAAATCTCATTCGAGGGAATTACTCTTATAGAGGCCAGTCGTGGCGCAGGCATACAAGAGTGTGATTCTAAACGACTGTATGACTTGTGGGTTCGATTCCCACTTGAGGAAATTAAATATTTAACTTTTCAATTTTTTCGCTTTGGTGTAGAGGTAAAGCGCGGCATCTAGTTCCGCCACACAACACATAGTGCCTCCAGAATTAGACGGAAAGGCAAGACTCTCTCTTCACATCCTTCTCTTCTTCTCGGGGCTAAAAGAATATATTTAATTTTATTTAAGTACTAGAAATACCCCCGTAGAAACCCCGTATAAAACGACCGATGGGACGACCCCCTGCCAGATGGGCCGACGATATAAAGAGGTTCGCGGGAAGCGGATGGGTCCGAAGAGCTGAGGATCGAGTGTGGTGGCGAGAATTGGGGAAGGCCTATGTCCAGCAGTGGACAAAAGATGGCTGTTGATGATGATGATGATGATAAAATCATAAAAATAAAACAACTGGCCTCTCCCTCCGCAGAAATCATTTTTGCTGCAACCGGTCTGTTTGTGTGATCCACGTACAAATCCAAAGCTCTTATATTGTCAAACATCTGCAAAAGGCAAAATTAAAATGATTTTTTAATTAGGGTAATAGCTGCTATTGTCATTTTTATTACAATAATTCATATTTTGCATATTTCTTTTGAAATTTAGTTGACAAAATCGAATGAAAATATATCAAAATATTTGCTTGTAATTTAGATGCTGTAGTGGGGCAGTTGTCCAAGGGTATGACTGTGAGACGCGTGAAACTCGACGAGTGTGGGTTCGATTCTAACTCAGGGGAATGAATTATTATTTAAAACATTATTATTATGTTAAACTAGCAGGCAAGACGTTACACTAATGAAATTTAATGTTATTTTTTACTAATATTATAGAATTATAGATGTAAATGCAAGTTTATTATTGATATCTTGAAACTTTATATAACATATTCCTGGAGGTAGGTACTAGAAAGGACATAGCCTATTTTTATAAAAAAACAATATAAAAAAAAATACAAGGGCGATAACTAGTTCTAAATAAATAAGAATTTTATGTATGGATACCTTAATCATATGCTCTTGTACACAACTGCATTCACTGCTACCCAGAATAGACAACAGTTCATCTGTCGATATGAAGAAGAATCTTGGGAATATTCTCCTCTTCGTGTCCAAATAATCGTTGAGAGATTTCTGACATCTAAATTGAAAATAATATAAAAACTTATATAGACACTAAAAACGTGTATTGCATTTGAGGATTTTAAAAATAAAATTCTAGTCTATTCTACAAAGGCTATAATATATTTTAAATTGAGATTATTAGTGAATATAGAGCGGCGTTAAGTTCCGCCAGTGCAAACATGCAAACGGGCAACGCCTTCAGATTTGTTTAGATAGTTCCCAGGTTCCCTGTGCCTACCTGCCATATGTAGAAAAGAAATACAAATATATATATATAGTTTTATCTTACTCACCTTTGAAGACCCAAACCTAAATTGATGAACTCTTCCAGTCTACCGCTGATGGTGCAACAGTCGACCACGTTCAGTCGCTTTGCAGTATCTAACATTATCTGTAAGAATTTATTAAGTTTTTAACCATTTTTTTTATATTTTTGGTCGTGGTCGACTAATATTTATATGTTTATAGTTTCGCGCTGAATAACACATAAAAAGAGGGTAGGCAGAGGGAATCTAGGAACGTAGAAACTTCCGTTCCCACTTACCGCCAAATTTTAGAGATAATGCGTGTTGAGTGACGTAACTCAACGCTGTCCTTTGCCTCGTTACCAGAGCGAACAAATAAAAATAATATTAAATACTCGATTTCCTCGATTAAGAATCGAACCCACAACCCCTAAATATACTTAAAAGGACAAAATAAGGCACGGCGGTTAGTCTACGTATAAGGCATTCTTCATATGAAATGAAACGTTATTTATGACTGTAGGTACATCACCCTCGTGTTACGCGTTTTGTACGAAACATCCTGTAATAAATCACGATGTTTCGCACTTCCCTCCCATTTTCCACACTTATTATAACCAGACGGCTTTGAACTTTGAAAGATTGCATATATTCTAAATCCCAATGTTGTATCATAAGTTTTTTCTTTGCACGCTTTATCCCGCATAGCAGGAAAGGCTGAGTACTTAGGTGGAGACACTCTATTCTCCATTATATTCTCTTGGTTTCCGTAAAGTCAATGTTTTTCAGTTTCACAATGTTTTCTAATAAACAATAAAATATTTACTAATATATTTTGTTTAGCTTCACGCTGTATCCCGCACATTGCAGTGTAGGCAGAGGGAACTTAGGAACCCCTCTACCGATACGATTCCGATTCCGATCCCCACTTACCGCCGATTTCTAGAGGCATTGCGTGATGAGTTGATATCATTTCCTCGAATAGAAATCGAACCCACAACCTATCGAGCTCACAAACACACGCTTGTACCCCTGCGCCACGACTGCCCTCCAAGTCTGCTAATATATTATGAAATAATATATATATTATAAAAAAACCAACATTCCTAAAATACCTTTCTAAAAGCTTTATCTATATCATCAAACTTCTTCGCCTCCTCCGGCAACTGAACCCGTATGTCACCACCAACGAATATGCCCTCCAAGTATAGCCACTTGCGTTGGGTCGCGAACCACTCCTCTATCACTTCGGATATGAGAGAGAGACGACGCTCCCAAGTTTGTACCACCGTTAGGAATGGACCTATGAATCTGAAATTTTGGATATTTATTAAGAAATGGGTAAAAATATTATAATGGGTAATAATATCGAAAACGATGCAAAGAAAGAAATAAACGATGAAAGGAACGCATAGGCAAAATTTTATTTATAATATTTCTTCATTTCTATTATACATGGAATTGTCAGCACCACTTTAAATGAAACCACAGTTTTAACTACTCTATAAAAGCCTAATATAATTCGGAAAAAAAATAATTCCCAAAAATGAAAAAGTTATTTTTTCAAACAAAATAAATAATAAAATTATCGTTTTAAAATAAAACGCCATTTGTAAAGTATAACATAGGCACGCACACACTTACCTGTCAAAGCGGCAACGTCGCATACGTATGTGTGCGTGACACGAAATACAGGTATGGATAAAAATCGTGAAATGGAAAAAAATCCTACGTCTAAACTGTTGTTGTTCTGTTGAGGTTCCTTGATTATTTGTGTTTCTAAATTTGACTATTTTTTAACAACTAGGCACCAAATTTTTCCCCTTTTCGTCAAACTTTTTGAAGCATAACGTTTGAATGGCGAAACTCAACGCCGGGTTTTCGCCTTGTTTCCGAGCGAAAAAATAAAAAAAAGAATAATTTCCCTCGAGTAATTTATGGCTTCGTTCGAATCCACAACTGTCGCGTTACCGTCACACCCTGGTGCCTCTGCGCCATGAGAGCCTCATGTTTTTATGGGACATAATATACAGCAGAGTGCAAACAGGAACATCGTACATACGAGGAATCATTATTGAAATTGCTATACATTCATCATTCAGTCATCCGTCATTCATTAACGACTGTATCATTAATTGTAACAAAAAAAATAATTTAAAAACACAATTTTTAGTAGCTCCAACGAAAATTTACTTATTTATATATAGAACTAGCGGCCCGCTCACGGTTTCACCCGCGTGAAGTATGTTATTATTAATTTCTGTCTCCATGACTACGTCCTAGTGACGTCTATGCAAAATTTGAGACTCCTAGCATTTGTAGTAACGAAGTTTCATACAAACTTTCGACCCCAAAAACAACCCCTTAGAAATCGAATATTGCAAATTCCCGTCTTAGCAAGCACCTACGTCCTATAAGTAACTCCTATGCAAAATTTGAGATTCCTAGCACTTGTAGTTTCTGAGATTTCGTGATGAGTGAGTGAGAGCTTTCGATTTTATATATATAGATTATAGATAGAATGTATATAAAACCGACCATAAAAGAATCCTTCACTAAAACTTTCCCCCAAACGATAAGGGATAAAACTTGCACAATAAATATTAGTATGAGAAAAGTATTTGATGGATTTGGTTCTGGAGGCATTGCGTACCAGAACGAGGAAAATTGAAGTATTAAGTAGTTCCTCGAGTAGAATCGAATTCTCAACCTGTAACGCTACACGTCCATACCAATTACTTTCTTCCCAATTGAACAATGCGCAAAGGTTCAAAAAATCCTTTATTGAAGACAGCCTTCTTCCTTGCCTTATCAACCTTAATGTAAATACTAACTGAGAAGCAGCCATGCTCTGCAATGCCATGGCATCGTCATCCAGTTTGACGACCACCTCGTCGCAGGGGTTGAGGGTGTACCCGCGGTCCTCGCCGCGGCTGAAGTGCCTCGCCACGCTGAAGGCCATGTTCGCCCACGTCTCTTGTACGTCGCGGACTCCGCGCTCGATGGCGAGTTCCTGGTCGGTTGATGTAATGAAAAATATATGAGAAGTTTAAGTTATCGTAAAATTTAGGTAACATTTAAGTTTGGAAGACAATGCAGAGAGTTAGATTCCATTATATAACCAGCTACGTCTTCAAAATTAACGCATAACGGATAATTTGAGAGTTTTTTAGTAAGTATGGGGTCAGAAATAAGAAAAATCAGCTTCATTCTTTATTCCGCACACAGCAGGGTAGGGCAGAGGAAAAAATATATATGATAAAACAACCCCAAATAATAATTTAGCTTAAATTATACACATATATGAAATATCTATTTTAATAACACATTTTACCTTAATAGCATGATTCACAATCTCCTCAGCGACATCCTGATATTTATGTAGCTCCATAGCAAACATGTTCTCCAAAGTGAATCGTTCCGGCGACATGTCGAACTCCTGGCCTGCGGACAAATATTTGACCGAGCTTATTTGTGTGCCCAACAAATATTCTAGCTAAAGCGTAAATTCAAAATAAAAATAGAAAAACTACAATATAAACTGTTATTTCTATGAAAAATACAACCGGAATGATTTTTAGTACAACCCTTGTTTGTTAGTTTTACTAGCTTTCACTCTGTTTGCTTAATGTGAAAATCTCGTAATTTCCAATCGATTTTTTTATTATTAAGTTTATTATTCGCCACAAAGCCAAATAATTCTTTCGAAATTTCTCATATATTCTAATATATATCTTTACTAGGTTTAGATTAAATAAAACAATATGGCAGATTATATAATATTTTAATATTTATACTACAACGAGTCTCTGACACCAGAATTCAGCGGAAAGTGGGGAACGGAGTGTCTTAGCACTAGGTTCTCTCTGCTACTAATCTCTCTGCCGTATGCGGGATTCAGGGTGAAGCTGATTAATTTTTTAAACTAATTATTCGCTAGTGTTATAATAATACAAAATTAAAATTTAATCTTATCAATATATGTATAGGTATATATGTATGTCTAAATTACCTGTTTTCGCCATCAATTCCTTCCAATGGCGTACTCTCATCGCTTCGTTTTTGAGTGAAACCATAAGTGGCACCACATTCTTGAACTGCTTCATTTTCAGGTCCAACATCATGCCTGTGGCCGTGAGACGTACTGTTTTTGGCAACTTTCTGAATGGAAATAAATAAAAATTGAAAAACTAGCATAATTTAATTAGGTCGTATATTTATTTTTTAGCTTCACGCTGTCCTGCATGAAAAAGGCTAGAAGAAACCTGTAGTGTTAAGATACTGGAGGCAATGCGTGTTAAGTGGGGGAACTCAACGTCTCTCTTTACTTCGACACCAGAGCGAAGAAATGCAAAAAAAATATTTTATTTCCTCAAAACGGATCAAACTCACAACCTGTCGCGTTTACAATAATACACTTATACTCCTAGCCCACAATTTTTCTCAGCAATTAAAATCTCAATTTCAATTAATAAATTAAGCTTATTTACCTGTACTCCTTAAAGAACTGTTCGATGCCGTCCACCAGAGCTTGAGGGTTCAAATTGACCCATAGCGTCTTGGCCCAGGTTTCTCTTGCATTTTTCTGCGCTTTATATATTTTATAAATCTGTTCCATAGCCTGATAATCTGTCTTCGCGCGGTTGAAGGTCGAGAAATCCGCGAGAGGATTGTCGAAAAGCTGCTCGGCCGCTTGGAGTACCTTTTTACGAGATTCGAACTCGTCGAAATATTTGGCGTATTCCTGATGATTAAAATAATGGAATGGAATTAGGTATTATGAGTAATAAGTAATATTTTTAATAATATTTAAATATTATTATTATTTGTGCATTTTTTTTTAGCGAGACCCAAAAGCCAGAGGCCCTTGGCACAAAGAGGGACTGTAAACGCGACTGGTTGCGGGTTCTATCTCTGTTTGAGCAAATGAAATATTTATTTATTTTTTATTTATTTCCATTTCTTCGCTCTGGTGTTGACAAGCGCGGCGTTGAAATGAAATGAGAAACAAAGTGTCTTGACACCAGGTTCCCTTTGCCTAATCTGCTTCGTACTAAATACAGTGTGAATTTAAAAAAATAATATTAAGCATACAAAAGTTAACATTACTACCTACTAAAAATAATTAAAATTCTTTCCTTGAAGCATTTTGTAACCAGAACAAGAAACAAGTCACGTACTTTCACTATTTACGCATACATATTTCTTTATATTTATTTGTAAGTGTTCAGATTTTAGATACAAAAGTACAACGGGGGCGTAGCTCAGATGGTAGAGCGCTCGCTTAGCATGCGAGAGGTACCGGGATCGATACCCGGCGCCTCCAGTTATTTTAGTTTCTTACATATCACTATATTTTTCCTTCCCATAATGATAACTAAAATGTAACTATAGTACCTAATAAAGCTTCTTAGAAAGATTATTTATGGAAAACGGAATTATTAATATTCATATATCGCTTATTTTGTAATATCTATTAAGCATTACTTTTTTAAAACAATTAAATATGTACAAACAGTATATTTTGATTTAAATATATATGGAAATACCTTTCAATATAAAAATTTACAAAATTTGAATATGCAACCGTCACGTGTTATATTCTTTTCAACAGTTGGGTCCAAGGCAATGTTTTTTATAAAGGTAACTAATTCATATTAATTATTATTGTCACAGGGGGCGTAGCTCAGATGGTAGAGCGCTCGCTTAGCATGCGAGAGGTACCGGGATCGATACCCGGCGCCTCCAAATATTTTTCTTATACTTACATTTTTTTGTTATATATCGTCCACTATTGAGGTTATCATGGCGCAGTGGTAAGCACGAAGGTTTTATTTAAATTAATTAATAAATGTTTTTATTTAAATTATATTAATTTCCAGCAGTTGCCGTCTAAACCGTAAGAATATATAGGTGACAAGTTCCAAAGAGGCGCAAGTTCAAATCCCATTACGTTAAAATTTTATACGTTGACATTAAAAATATGAGCAAATTTACAAATTTAAAAAATAACATCTGAATAACAGATATATAACAAAATTATTTTTAGTTTCACGCTCTATCCCACACATAGCTGGGTGGCTAGAGACTGGGAACCTAGAGTTAAGACAGTTCTTAAGAGAACTTGAACTTTCGCCCCTGAATTCTGGAGGCATTGCGTGTTGATTGGCGGAACTAAACGCCGCGCTTTGCCTCGAGATCAGAGCGATAAAATATTTCATTTCCTCTACTGGGAATCGAATCCGCAACCTATCGCGCAACAGTCGCTTATGCTCCTTTGCCATGACTGGCCTCAAGGAAACAACATGCTATTTATATTTATCGACCATACAATATTTAATACTAGCATAAATGTCCACAGTTCATATTAATTATTATTAATTGACAAGCTGTCGTTATTAGCAATTTTAAGAAATGTTATTGCTTAATTTAAATTACCATTTTTTTTTAAATATGCAATACAAAAAAATTATATATCAGTCATAGGGGGCGTAGCTCAGATGGTAGAGCGCTCGCTTAGCATGCGAGAGGTACCGGGATCGATACCCGGCGCCTCCAACTAGTCTTTTTTTAAATATAATTATTAAATATATTTAATTTACTTTTCCAATATAACTTTAGGCATATAGACAGTTTTATTTTGATTATAAGTTTTACAAAATTTTTTTAATGGTAGAACGCACTTATATCTCATAGACCAGAAAATGAAAATAATTTATTACTCTGAATGGAAAAAAATGCTTTTAAACAATCTAAATATAACAAAAAATGTAAACCCTTTATAAATTTGTATATTGTAACTTACTTCCATAAGCAGTAAGCCTTTATCCAAATCATCGCCAACAGTGCCAGGTCCTTCCCTATCAAATTTCTCCACGAAATCATCCAGTTCTCTAAGAAAATTGGATATTTCCACCACATTAAGTTTGGAGAACTTTTCCTTTGTTTGTTCTAGAGTATTTCCTCTAAATAATGCAGTTTGGTATAGGCTGCCCCATGATGTTTCTAGATTTTTTGCGAAATCTACATCACCATCTGATACCTTAAAAAAATTAAGTGAAAGAAAAATACTAATAATATTTTTAAGGGAATCGTCATTTTTGTCTTCACGGCCACCTAATACATGATGCGGCGTTAGATTCCGCTACCTAATTAAGACACACGATCTGTAAATCATAGGTTTAAAAATAAATAATTTCTTCGCTCTAGTCGAAAAAGTTCAAAAAAAGATCGCTTCGTAAAGATCAGCGTTGGGTGCCGCTACCCCACGGGCAGTGCCTTTAGAATTAGGCCGAAAGTGGGTAAACGAGTGTTTTAACACTAGACTCCCTCTCTCATCCCTGCTACATGCGGGATACAGCGTGAAATTAAAAGAAAACAGCTTTTTCAATAAATAAACGATCACATCGCCACTTACTTCTAAACCATGTTTCCGGAGCATAAGGAAGAGTTCTTGCATGTTTTTAAATTTAACCTCAGCAGTTATCGTCAGTTGTTGGACTTGGGTGATGGTCGCCATCACTAACTTGAAGTCTTCCAGGCCTTTTATATTCATATTCATTGTCATTCGAAGTGACTAAAATATAATTTCGATTAATATTTTAAAACAACATATTATAATTAATGCGGTCTAGCTTTAAGTCCTCCTTTTGTCCTTATTAAAATAAAGAATTAAGAAATTGTGGAAAACAGAGGGTCTTAACACTAGGTTACCTCTACCTACTCTGCTGTGTGTGGGATACAGCGTGAAGCCGATTTATTTATAAATTGTGTTTTCTGTAAAAAAATCATTTTTATGGCCAAAACAATAAAAAAAAATAGGGAATGTTTATTATATTATTTATTAATAATATAATCAATATAATAGTTTTTATTAATATAACAGAAAATATTTTAATAACCTCCATTTGATTCTTCAAATCATGCATATTCATTCTAGTCTTGGACGCTATGCAATGACCTAAAATGTTCTTCCACTCCTGAGCATGCCCTTGCACCTGTTGTATGATGGGTCGCAGGTTCACTCTAATAGCGCCTATGTCCACAAACTTCACGTGGGATTCCAAATCGGATATAATATCCTCAAAAAAGAAGAACTTTTCATCATATTTCTGTATCTGTTCGTGTTTTTGTATATATTTCTCACACGATAGATTTTTGTCGAATCCCCATAAGTGTTGATACTTTTGCCATCTGTTTATTGAAAAAAAAAAAAACTTTTTAAGCTAATTATAAAAAAAAAGAACGCTATTATATCTTCAAACATCCCAAACAGACATTTTATAATGGTAAACAGAGAGCATGTAGTGTAAAAACACTTTACATTTCAATTCCCTTCAGAGATGTGAGTTGAAAAATTGAAAAAAGTTCAAACTCAACTTACTTCTGTATATAAACATTAATATCTTGCGTCAGTCTGTATATAGTATCCTGAATAAGCAGCGTCAAGTCATTGATGGCGACGACGCGTAGGACATCTTCAAAGTAGGAGAAAACGTAGAAGTCGTTGCCGGCGGCCGCGACTATACGTTGTGGGGGACATGGTAAGCAGGTCTTCTTCATCCAACGTGGAAATGCTGTCAGTCTGAAATAACATATCTGATAAGTATATAAGGCAAAGGAACCTTTTGATTCAATTGTGGACAAAATACTTGAGAAAGTTTTTTTTAAATTAATTTCCTTGTTACTTTTGAACATTTTAAAAGTGTTATTCCACATTAAGAAATTTGTATTTAAAAAATCCGACATAGCATGAACGATGATGATGAGAACTAGAACTAAGATTTCTTATACTTTTTTTATATTCCATTTGTTTTTTTATATAAAAACCAACTTAGTTGGTTCACTCTACTTTCTTTGTTTTTAACGTTAACCCAACGTGAATAGGTCTTTTACAATTTAATGTATCGAATTATTGATGATACTAATTCCAAGATATAATGATAGCGAGATTCAGAGATAATTTAAATACCACCACGCCATCAGTATTTTCATATTAAAGCTATTAGCTGAATTAAAACGATCTTATTAAATAGTAAATAAAATATTAAAACCTCCGTAGATTTGATTCATTTGGCTAGGTACAGGACTAAGTATGCGAAGTTGACTGCCAACCTTCACTAGTTGGAGAGGCACATTAAGAAGAAAAAGAAGAAGAAGAAGAAGAAGATTAAATAGTAATACCTACATAAAAAAAGTAATTACCTATTAAAAAAATGTTTCATATTATATCCCAGTATATTGCAGGTCTCAGCGGCGGTGGGACGCATGGCGATGTCGGGCGGCGCGAGGACCGCGTCCACTTGGAACAGAGGAATCTTCTCACTGAGGCTCGCTTGGAAACTTTTCAGATTCTCTAGTGTTAAACTGTTGACAAATATAATTATGTTCTTTTTTATTACTTTGTAATAGATAATTGGTAGGAATCTTTAGAAATAAAAGCCAAAAAATGTAATTACATACATAATATTTATATATGTATGGAAATATGAATTATCCTGATTTTTTTATTATCAAAGTATACTGAAATTGTAAGTTACCACTATTTTATTATTATATTTATAATGTATATTTAGTTATTTATTTATAGTTTATATTTAGCCTTAGAATATAGTAGATTTTAAATTTTGTTATAATAAATCGAATGAAAAACCTCAAGATACTCACGTAACCAAACTCTTAAATATTTTCTTCTCCCAAAAAACGTAGTAGTCTGACATTACGTCACACTTGCCGGTGCTGGTGCCGAGTATCAAGTACTCCAGCTTCATCAGGTTAGGCCCAATGCGGTCGTAGAGGCGGGAGAGCATCGCCGTTCTTTCTAAACGCTCATTTTCTACTTCCACGAAATATGTCTATATGAAAGAATTTTTTAACAATATGTATATTTTATTAGAAATCATTACAATTTTTTTACCAGGTTCCCTTTGATTATCTCACAAATAGCAGGATTGACAAAGGGAACCTGGTATCAAGACACTCCGCTCCCCACTTTTAACCTAACTCTCGAGACATTGTGTTCTAAATTGCGGTACTCGACGCCGTGCTTTGTTTTCTTACCAGAGCGAGAAAATTATTTATATCCTCGAGTGGAAATCACAGTTAGATTTTAATATGGCATTAAGATTTTTAAGAAAACACATCACTGGAAACGTGGAATTAAAGAACATAAAATTTTGGAGACATTTGTTTTGTGTAGCGGAACTCAACGTTGCGTTTTGTCTTGTTACCAAAGCCATGAATTGAAAAAACTTATTGTATCCTTATCCCTTTAAATGTAAGTATTTAATGTTTTTTCTTATTACCTTACAAGGGTACAACCAAGTGGGATCTGGTTCTCGAGTTTGAGGATCAACATGCTCTTTTGGTCGAATGCTGGGAAATAAATCGAATAATTCTAATTGATCGAGCAGAAATTGAATTTCTTTTTCTACCATTTTCAACTGTTGGTAAACAGCTTGTAGAGAATTTTCACCTGAAAGATATATAATGTTAGTTAGCAATAGTTTAAAAATTCCCGCAAATACATATGCGTTTTTACAATAAGTAATTTTACTTAATTTTTAAGTTATTTAAAAAAACTATTCTATTTCACAAATATTAATGACATAAAAACAATATTACAATAAAAAAAAAGTTATTTATACATTTGTTACCTTTAGTAATATCCTTTATATAATCTTGTATTCCTAGAGCAGTCCAAGTGATCCTAGTAAGACCTGGCAGTATGTGCCTCTCCATGTGCAACAAATGTTTCTTCATCAGATGAGTTTCTGAAGGACTTAGTGACGAGACACTCTTGTTATATTTGGCTATAACTGTCTCTAATGCTTCAAGTTCGTAGTAGAGACGAGATTTTTGCATGGACACATCACGAATGTTGGACGGTAAATGGAATCCTGAAAGTTTTGGCCAATGAAAATGAATTAATTGCTAGTCTGTCATAAAGCATAAATTTTCTTTCTTTGTCTACTCCTTGAAAGATATAATAATTAGTATCATAAAGCAAATATAAGTATTTTTTTTTAAAACTAAAACTAGACTAACCTAATCTCTCCATAAGTTCCGCTTCGTGTATGATGAGGAATACGTGCCTGTCAAAGTTCGTCTGAAAAGCTACGCCGTACTCCTGCAACAGCTTGTGCACCGTCATATCCCTCCATGTCACATCCGTCTGGAAAATAAGACGAGAGTTAGAAAAAATATATAATTTTTAGTTTCACCTACCCTGCTGTATGTTAACCCGCATACAGCAGGGTAGAGAGTGTGAACCTAGTGTTGAGACACTCTGTTCTGCACTTTCCGTCCAATTATATATAGGCATTGAGTCTTGAGTGGCGGGACTCAACGCTTAAAAAATATATATTGTAATTATTACTTATATGTTTTATAAGTGAACCAATAAAAGCTACCAACCAGCCCTTCCTTTGCAAGCAGAGAGACGGAGCTCGGTGAGCGCACGTTCTCATAGTGCTGCCCCGGAATTCTCATTAGCATCACTGAAAAAAGTTTGCATGTCATTTTAGATGATTTATTTTATATACGAATATATTAATATATATTCGATGGCGTTATTTACTATAAATATATAGTTTTTGCAATATGTTTTTTTAGCTTCTCGTTATATCTTAAAATGAATATTGCTGAGTTATTTCGATTCCTGCTGCCTAAAGTATTATGCATTTGAACCCAGACATCTCAATCACGCCATTGTTGTAAGTAAATAAAATTCTAAAACACTTACAAGCCTTGTCCCTACGACGTTTTTCAGCAATTTCCTTGTTCACGATGTCTATAGGCTTGATAGATGTATTAGAAGCTTTTTTCTTGGCGACATGCGCCCTTCCAGCCGCCGTCAGCTGCATACCACGGCCTTTGGTTGGCGCTGCCTCTAAAATATTGTAAGGAATATTACTTAAAATAGTTTACTTACTTACTTAACTTCACGCTTTCTCCCTAGCGGGGCAGTCAGGGGAAACGGAGCGCCAAAGGCTACGGTCTCTACATACCTCTTTCGCCTCGTCCACTATCATCAACCTCTTCATACATGCCCTTGGGGGGGTCCTCGTGCTTTTTACGTGACCTTTATCCAGTATCTTAGATACTGTGTTTTCGAAGGTCAACCGATGTCTCCCCCTACCTCTCTTACCTAATATACTTAGTTAAAATAGTTTAATTTAGCACAATAGTTGATATTGATGAAAAAAATCATTAATTAATCCTACTCCAACAAAAATGCAATGAAATTGCGCATGTGACTGATATTAACCAGTCAATAAAAACCAGTAGGTTTTCATCATACTAATATTCTGTTTGGCTTTCACACGAAAACTACTCAACCGATTATGATGAAATTTTATACACGTATTCTTAGAGGTATTATAAAGGGCTATGCTATTTTATAATAATTTCCATATAAATAATAATCTCACCATCTTCCTTCTTAAAAGCAACACACAATATATTTTTCTTCATCACATTGTCAACGAACTCTGACGCGTCAGACACCCACTCTTTGAACTTGGTCTCCTCATATTCTTTTATAAGTTTAGAAAACGCCTTGTATTGTAAGAAGGCAGTTTTCTTTTGCTCGCACTCGTTTAGTTCCGGTACCTATTTATTGTGTAAAGAGAATTATTAGAAATTTAGGAAATTTTATTTATTTACAAGAATTAAATAATTATACCATACCATACAGACTTATAGCAAGTAGTAGACCTAGAAAATAATATTATTTTTTTCATTTACCTTTTGGAATTTCATAATAGGCTGTTTCATCTTATTAAAGAGTGCTCGTGCCCAATATATGGCACCAGCTGATGGCGGATGATTTCGAAGTAAGGGTGGGTTTTTTCTATAACGCTGAAAATAGAATTGTGATATGTTAAAATGGTTAAAAAGATATATTAAATAATTAATTTAGGATTTTGTGACAAATGTAATTATGGATCTGTGCAATTTCTTAACTTCACCTTCATGATAAAAAAAGTTTTTCCAACTATGCTATAGTTATTTATATACTAACGAATATTTATATCCTTAAAAACAAATATTACAAAATGTCTTACTGTAAAAGTGGAAAACGTAGTGTCTCTCCTTATCCTGCTGTATACGGGATACAGCGTGAAGCTGATTTATTTATTTTTATCTTACTGTAAATTTATCTTCAATAATGGTGATTTCCTTGATGAATTGTCTCATCACGAGGTCGAACTTGGTGGATAGTTGCTTTCTTATCGCTTCTCGAGTATCAAACTCCAAGAACTTCAGCAGCACTTCCAAAGCTTCTTCTGACGACCTGTGTTTTAAAACATTTATTATATGTGAAGTTAATGCTAAGACTGGGGCCATTATAGCATAGTCGAAATTTTACTAAGTGACATGCTCAAATTTAAATTATTTGGTCTGGTCTAGATAAAATGGAATGTTAGGTTCTGCTATATATACGCCATGTAGCAAATAATACCCATGATAGGGTTTCTAACTTATTTTTGTATTTTCTAAAGTAGAACAGAAACATTTATAACCATTCACAGACTGCATTGCTAATATTTTGTAAAAATACAACTAATATTAAAAAATCATAAATTCTTACCGTAAATTACCAAAACTTTGGTTTATATAACTCTTGGCTTCCTCCTCGAGATATCTGACTTCGTTCCAGAAGTCCCCCATAATAACATCCCAGTTTTCCTTATTATCAAACACGAATACACTGAAATCTATGGTGCGGATCGGATAAACAAGTTTCTTGACACGCTTTCTTACGTCATCAATTTGTGTGGGATCGCTTATTATTGATTTTAATTCGTTACCGAATATTCTCTCGAAATCAATGAGAACCTGAAATAATGAATATTTTTTTATCAGCTTCACGCTGTATCCCCCGCAGACAGCAGGAAAGGCAGAGATAACCTAGTATTAGGACTCTCCGTTCTCCACTTTCCGCTTAATTGCGTGATGAGTGGCGGAGATACAAAGACAACAAAATTTCACATGCCGTACTCTCTGGATAAAAACTCTCTGGAAAATAAGTAAACAGAATATATGTAGGAAACACAAACCTGCACAACATCACTAAGATCCTTGGCCACTGTACCTATATAATCAGTGCGTGTGAACAGCAGAGGCTGATCGAACTCCCATCGAGCTCCTTTACCACTGAGTTCTATATTACGCCTCGTCTCCTTGTACAGCTCGTGCCACATCTCCATTATCTTTTGACCAGCTTTTGCTAGTGACAGAACTTCGTCATTTGATTTGCTGTAGAAAGAAATAATTAACCTCATTTTTATTTTACGATAATATACGCGATTAATCCTGTTAAAGAGTTTAATTTAAAATGTTTAATATAACCGTGAAAATTAAAAATCTTATTAAATATTTACTTCGACAGTACATTTATCGAAGTAAGCTACATATGTATATTACATCACGCTACGATGAAAAATTAATGAAAAATTTTGCAAGCACTGTAGATTAGTTAAATAACTCTTAATGTTAACTCACTTCAACCTGTTTTGGTAATTTGTTCTTAAAAAATGCATTATTAGGTAGTCTAGTGTGAAGACACTACGTTCTCCGCT
Source organism: Heliconius numata (assembly GCA_016802625.1). Taxonomy (NCBI): domain Eukaryota; kingdom Metazoa; phylum Arthropoda; class Insecta; order Lepidoptera; family Nymphalidae; genus Heliconius; species Heliconius numata. The sequence continues at coordinate 95,959 of JAEBDU010012988.1, forward strand.
TTCCCCCCAAATTGGAGACATTACGTGAGGCAAATCAATAATTCAACTTACTCAAAAAGCTTATGCACGTCCAGAAACCTCTCCAACTTATCAGACAAAGCCCACGAGATCCGCGCCAACAACGGTATCATGGTCTCGTCGGTGCGGTAGCCTTTGGACAGCACCCACATCATGTATATACTTCCAACCAGCTCTGGTAACATATCTATCACTTGTTGAAGTGAAGAATTGTCTTCTATAACCTGAATGAAGATTTATTTTGTTTATTTTTATCATATTTTAAGCATGAAATATTATAATAGTTGATGCCAGTCGTAGCGCAGGGGCACAAGCTTGTGACTGTAAACGCGCCAGGTTCGATTCCCACTCGAGGAAATAAAATATTTAATATTTTCATTTGGGCGACATTGAGTTCCGCCACTCAACACGCAATGCCACCAAATTTGGGGAGCGGAGTGTCTATCGCTAGGCTTCCCTTGCCTACCTTGTTAAACGCGGGATACAGCGTGAAAACTTTAAATACTAAATACAAAAAGTTGATGATTATATTGGAAGTAAATATGAACATTGAAAAAACGAGACATTTTAAAATTTTTAAATTTTCTCTCTTTTGTTCTACAAAATTGCTTGTCATGGTTAACTGTCAGTATTTGTACAGTGTAAATTAAAATAAAGTAAAAAATTAAATTGTGAAAATTACATATGTATATTCTTTTGCTTTATTATTATACTAAAAATACTAATAATTTTTTTATCAATTATAGGTATATTATATAGGTCTAGATATAAGTACCTTATTATATATTGTAAAATATTTAAGTTTGTTTGTTAATAAAGGCTATTTCTATTCTATTCTATAGGTATATTATGATAAAAAAATAGTATTCCAAAAAAATCTTGAATATCCGATTTCTTACTAAGTTCTAAAAGTTTGAGAAAATCCAGTAGAAATTCCTTACAGTAAAGAAGCGCATTAACGTCGAAAGAAATTTGAGATTGTCTCCCGCCAAGTTATATTCTTCCTTTAGTCTTCCCTTGTACTGCCTGAAGCTCTGTACAGAACAAATAAATCTAAGCGAAAAATTAATAACATAAGGAAGGTCTTCATAAAACGAGGTGGTCATAGCGACTGCTAAAGCGACAGTTGTGGGTTCGATTCCAGCTCGAGGGAATGAAATAGTTAATAATTTATATTTTTGCAAAGCGTGGCGTTGAGTTCCTCTACTCAACACGGAAAGCCTCGAGAATTCGCCAGAAAGCGGGAACCGAAGTGTCTTAATGAGATCAGAGTGTCGTAACGCAAAATTCCCAGGTTCCCTTTGCCCACGTTACTATATGCAGGATAAAGCGTGAAACTATAAAAATATTTTAAAAAAATCTTCATAAAACACTACAATATTAGAAAAATAAAAATGTCACCTCTAAGTATGGTGATCCATATTTGTTCAGTAGGGCCAATATTTTAACAACCATAGGTTGTTTTAGTTGTTCAACCAGCAAAGATATTTCAGCATCCCTTTCACGCCAGTATCTGTATTCTGCTACAGGTCCTTCACCTTCTCGAGTCTAAGAAACAATAAGGAAAATAGTCAAATATTTCCTTACTAATTTGGCCAGTCTTTGCGCTGGAGCACAAACATGCAACTGTAAACGCGGTAGTGGTGGGTTCGATTCCCATTCGAAGAAATGAAATATTTCATATTTTCGTTTCTTCGTTCTGGTGATATTACATGCGTCAATTTCTTCTCTAGAAAGTAATTTTAAAACGACGACCTAAGTCTAGCAAATACCTGGAAGGTACAAAGCTCGGATTAATTACTGGTTTCTTTGTGTACCTATGGTGCTTTAATTTTGGCGTAGGAGGATATTCAGAGACTACAAGACTCTCCGTTCTTCTTTTTTGCGGAAGAGAAAGAGACATTGTGTGTTAAGTAGAGGTACTCGACTAAGTCTTACCAGTTCCGGAAATTAAAAAGTCTGAGCATATTATATGAGTTTTTACAATTTAAAAGCTCTCACTTTTCCTAAGCAAGCAGATATCGTAGCATCGATATGAGACTGCCACATCATAACTGCTTCCTCCAGTTGTGGCGTCAGCTCAGTGTCTTGAAACTCCACATGGCCGAGGGGTCTTTCCTCCATTAACGATGGTATATTCGGCATTGGCAGTTGGATTTCACCTTCAATATGATCGATTGTCCTGAAATAAATTACTTATTTCATTATAGTATAAAAATTTTAAATCATTGAGCATGAAAACCAATTGAAAATAATTGTATTTTAAATATAAAAAACTAGTGTCTAGGGTTTTAATACTTATTCTTTTCTGAATTTGGTGGAATGTTTAGAAATAGCACCTATGTACTTTCCGGAGGTGAATGCACCTGAATAATAAGCTCATAACGTAATATAAACTCATATGGAATTTCAATAGAAACAGAAAGAAGAAAATCAATTACAAAAAAACAATTCTTTTTCAATTAAATTCTCCAAACTAGATCCACTAGTCAAGCAACCCTCGTACTGTATAGGTACCTACGTCAGAAGTTAAAGTTGAGTTTACGTAACAAGTTGCGACGTCTTAATGACATTAGCCGTACGTACTCGTAGAGGCTCTTTGTATACAGGGGGTGCTAAATTGAGAGGGTGTTGTTTGTAGACGCCGCGCTGGTGGAAACTTCACGAGGAATTTGACAACATGTGCCTTGGTGACAGAGTAACTACATATATCCAATTTTAAATGTGGAAGTGATTAAAAACTTTTTTTTAGCGTCACGGTAGATGGAACCTAGTGTTAAGACACTCCGTTCCCCATTTAATGTTAGAAATAAGAAACCTCTGACTACCCCGCTAAGGGATAAAGCGTGAAGATAAACAAGTAAGTAAAAAATCTTTGATATTCTTAGTAGGTCCAATATTTGAATATCCTCGTGATTGAAACCAATAAAATTTTAATTAATGCAATAATTAGTGAAAAATACAGTATTTATTGCCATATAAATATTTAAAAAAAAAACTCACCATTCAACGATTCCGACGAGATTTTTTATATCCACGACAACCTCGGATGAGGTCGCCGCTTTATCACCGTCAACCTTAACTTCTGGGATGGGCAAGTCATATTGGGTTTCCTATTTTTATTACAATAAAATTAAAATTTTATATTTGTAAGCATTTTCAGTATTTTTGTAAATTAAGTCTTTTAAATAGATTTATAATTATTTCAATTGAAACAAATGAATAATAGTGTTTTTTGTCTATCTGGTAAAATAAAGTATGCATTTTATTGAATTTCATATAATATTATGTGGTTTGGAATAAAATGTAATAATAATATCATTAACTTATATACAGGGTGGAAGAGGCAGCGCTTCTTTTATTGAAACTGCATATAGGGTAATATATTTCAAACCCACACCTAAGAAATTAATCAAGGTACCTCAACAGTTTGGACGTAGGATTTTTTTTTCATTTCACGATTTTTATCCATACCTGTATTTCGTGTGACGCACACATACGTAAGCGACGTTTCCGATTTGACAGGTAAGTGTGTGCGTGCCTATGTTATACTTTACAAATGGCGTTTTATTTTAAAACGATAATTTTATTATTTATTTTGTTTGAAAAAATAACTTTTTCATTTTTGGGAATTATTTTTTTTCCGAATTATATTAGGCTTTTATAGAGTAGTTAAAACTGTGGTTTCATTTAAAGCGGCGCTGACAATTCCACCCTGTATATTACCATAACTTAAAAAGTTCATTTTAAAGAATATTGTTCGACAAAATTGCTATGAATAATCTTTTTTATTGATTTGGCTAAAACTTTACTTTCAATATAGGTATAACTAGATTGTTTTTAAAATAATATTATTATTAAACGAAAGTAATGTAGATTAGTAAATTAATAATTATGTAATTCCAGCGGGCGAATCCGCGAGCAGGCCGCTAGTGAGAAAAAATTAAGTTTTAAATAATAAATATAAGCAATTTTATTCAATTTAAAAAAATGGTGATAGCAAAAAACCAAAAATATAATATCTTACCGAGGATAACATTGAAGATGTGGGTTTTCTATCTTTACGTTTCTTCGGCGCGTCGAAAGACTCTGACCTCATATTTTTAATCCTAAGCAAACAATTAACCTTTTAAGGTATTAGCGTTGGCAAAATTACAATTTTACGTAATACATTTTGAGATATATTAAAAATAATACAATTTCCTGGAAAATATTATTTTTTTCCGTGAAAATTCCAATGTGTTTTTGCAATTTATGTTTTCTGACTTATATTCTATCATTAACTCTACAATATTTT
>JAEBDU010012988.1:110273-195204 GCA_016802625.1 Heliconius numata
ATCTAAAAATCGATCGTAATTGTTTTTATGTATTATGAAATAAAAAATAAAAAATAAAAAAAATAAAAAATTATAATTTTATTGTGTTTTATTTTCCTACTATTTTTATATTTTTAATTTACTGTGTGCTATTTTATATACATAATTGTTATATGTGTTTTTGATATATTTTATATTTTTGTGTGTGTTAAATTAGTTAAAAATAATTGTAATTGATTTGAAACTTCAGAGCTCTCTATTAATTTTTACTCTACAAAATGGAACAATCGCGAGAAATTCCTTTAGCGTCAAATAGCGTAGTACCAATACCTAATGAAATGTTACGACTAATTCCTCTTTTCGGTGGCGACAAAAGAATATTAAATTTATTTTTTAGAAAATGTGAGTACATTATAAATAAATTTCGTGGTCATCAGCATCAGAATATTTATGTTTTACATGCTATAACTAGTAGATTAATAGATGATGCCGCCGCGTTGTTGTCTGAGCGTGAGGATATAGAGACTTGGCCTGAGTTAAAAGAATTATTGGAACAACATTTTGGTGACCCACGTAGCGAAGAATGTATAAAAATTTCTCTCGAATCATGTAAAATTAAATCAGGGGAAAGTTATTTAGAGTTTTGTAACAGAATACAAAATATTCGGTCCCTGTTAATATCTAAAGTAAATTTATCGGCAGATGAAGAAGTTAAAAATGCGAAAATTGCTATTTATAACCACACAGCCTTAAATGTTTTTCTCTATAATTTACCAGAAAATATGGTGCGTATTGTGAGACTTAAATCACCTAGTACATTAGAACAAGCTCTATCAATAGTTTTAGAGGAGGTTAATTTTCATGAACAATATCAACTTCGTAATCGCATTCTTAATAATTCAACGGCACCGAGGCCAACACCTAACGTCGCAGGGTCGTCATTTACACAAAATAATCTTACCCCTCAGCAAAAATTTAATTTTGGAATCCATACTATTAGACCTCAATTTACACAACAACCAAAATTTGAATATAAACCGCAGCAAACATTACTAAAGCCTCAACCGTTCGGGTATAGGCCTCCCCAAAATCCACAATTCGGGTATAGGCCACCCCAAAATCCGCAATTTGGGTATAAGCATCCCCAAAATCCTACTATGACACCACAACAGTTTGGTCAAAGACCACCTCAGAATAACCGCTTAGAATCAACTGACATATCTATGAGAACGGCACCCCCGCGACCTCAAATAGCGCAACAAGGTTTTAGGTTAAATGAAACTGATTTACAAAATGAGAATTTGGAATACGACTATTACTACGATTATGATCCTTATGACTATATGAATTACGAACCGTATGTTGAGGACGTGCCTTATGCACCTATTGACGAAATAGACAATTATATTGTAACTCCACCAGCCGAGGAAAATTTTCAAACAGAAGCCTCGCAAAAGAAGAAATCATAGAATTAAATTGTGACCCGAATCTTAAATTACCTCATATTTTTATTCCAGAAATTAATGCAAAATTAATGATTGATACTGGCAGCACTCGCTCGTTTATTAGCCCCCGTATTGCTTACCAATATTTTACTAATTTTATTAAATATGAACCTTTTAAAGTTATTAGCACACATGCTTCTAGCCTACACAAAGAAATTATTGAAATTCCCTTATTTCCGACTTTTAATACTACAGATTATCATAAATTTCATTTATATGATGTAGATGAACGCTATGACGGACTTATTGGAAACGATTTACTTAAACAATTGGACGCAATTATTGACCTCAAACATTTATTACTGAGAACTAAGACCACTGACATTCCTATAATTAATAATTTGAATTATCTCGTTCATTTACAACCTCGGTGTGAACAACGAGTAAAGATCCCTACTGATTTACACACGGGAGAAGCAGTCATTGAACTTAAAGAGTTTACACCTGGTATACGAATGCCTTCTGCATTAGTAAATTGTATTAATGGATATGCATCAACAATAATTCAAAACACTTTAGATAGACCTATGACTTTGACTATTAGCAAAGCGTTTAAAACATCGAGTATTAATATTTCAGAATGTAACTTCATACAAAATAATAACGAAACAATGACTGACACCGACGAAATATTGAAACAAAATTTAAAAAAACTTAGATTAGACCACACTAACGAAACTGAACGTACTAGAATACTAGAATTATGTCACGAATATAGGGATATATTTTATTGTGATGAACTACCCTTAAGTTTTACCAACGAAGTTAAACATAAAATCCGTACTAAGAGTGAAGATCCTATTTTTATAAGACCATATAGGCAAGCTCCTGCGCAAGCAGACGAAATTAATAGACAAGTTGAAAAATTACTCCAAGATAATGTAATAAGAGAATCACATTCCCCGTGGAATGCACCTGTTCATTTAGTTCCCAAAAAGCGTGATGCATCAGGTTTAGTAAAATGGCGTATGGTAGTTGATTATCGACGTCTTAATGAAGTGACTGTTGACGATCGTTACCCACTACCTAATATTACTGACCTACTGGACAAACTTGGCAAAAGCTTATACTTCACTACGCTTGACTTGGCAAGCGGTTACCATCAGATAGAGGTAGACGAGCAAGACATAAAGAAAACGGCTTTTAGTACGCAACATGGCCATTATGAATTCCTTAAAATGCCGTTTGGCTTAAAAACAGCCCCAGCAACATTCCAAAGGGCTATGGATAGTATATTAAGAGGGTTACAGGGAATACATTGTATGGTCTATTTAGATGATGTGATTATATTTTCAGCTAGCCTAGATGAACATATTCAAAAATTAAGAACCATTTTTGACCGACTTAGACAGACGAATTTAAAAATCCAACTAGATAAATCGGAATTTCTACGAAAAGAAGTAATTTACCTTGGACATACAATAACAAAAGACGGCCTTAAACCAAATGACGATAAAATTACTGCCGTATTAAATTACCCAATACCTAAGACGACAACTGAAATAAAATCGTTTTTAGGTCTCATTGGATATTATAGGCGGTTCATTAAAGATTTTGCTCATGTTACAAAACCATTAACGTCTTGCTTAAAAAAACGAAATAAAATTGTCTTAGATAAAAATTATATGGATGCATTCAACAAATGTAAGGAACTTTTAACAAATGCACCCCTCTTGCAGTATCCTGATTTTGATAAAACTTTTATTTTGACTACTGATGCTTCTAATGTTGCGTTAGGAGCAGTTCTATCCCAGGGTCCCATTGGTAGCGATAAACCAATCGCGTATGCTAGTCGTACCTTAAGTGACACGGAATCTCGATATAGTACAATAGAACGCGAATGTCTTGCTATTGTTTGGGCTATAAAACATTTTAGGCCATATCTTTACGGTAAGAAATTCATGATATACACCGATCATAAGCCTTTATCATGGCTGAACTCACAAAAAGATACAAGTAGTAAACTTACTCGTTGGCGCCTTCGACTTCAGGACTACGATTACGAAATAGTTTATAAAAAGGGAAACCAAAATTTAAATGCGGACGCTTTGTCAAGAATTAGAGTAAATGCCACACATTCAGACGATGAAAAAGACTCTATGATAGTAAATTTTGATAAGAAAGAGAAAGGGCTACGGCAACGCAATGACTCTAGTACAATGTCTATATCAGAATGTAGTTCTAGGGAAAAACCTATAACCCTTTCCGATTCCGAAACTTTATCAGTGCCGAGTTCACCTAGGACATGTGACTATCCGGTTAGGTCACCGTCTGAAACATCCAAAACAGACACAGTTCATTCCGCTAATATCGTAGAATCGTCAGGTATACCAATATTACACGAAGCAATAGACACAAAGCCTAATCAAATTCTAGTATATACATGGTTTAAGAATGATATACAAGTTCGCGATCTTTCACGTGAAAAGCAAAAGGTGTTAGAAGTATTTTTACCCACTTATAATAGAGATTTAGTTAAACAATTTTTAAAGGAGTATATTAAACCAAAAACCAAGTATTTCATTTATTTTGAAAATAATGAACATCGGAAACAGTTTACTAGTATTGTCATAGAATTGTTTAGGAAGGATACCGTTCTATTATTCGAATGTACAGAGCGAGTAATTTTTATAGAAAACGAAAAAGAACAAAAAGCTATCGTATTAAAACATCACCAAGGTAAAACATGTCACCGCGGTATTAAGGAAACTCTAGCAAGTATACGTAGGAATTATTTTTGGCACAATATGCAAGAAACCATTTCAGCCATTATTAACGCTTGTGAAACATGCTGTAAAATGAAATACGATAGAAAACCTTTTAAACCTGTTTTACAGTTGACTCAAACACAAGACGCCCCGTTTCAAGAATTATTCATTGATCTTTTTCAGATAGAAGGAAACTACTATTTGACTATTATAGATGCATTTAGTAAATTGGGTCAAGCCATTTCAATAGATAATAGATCAACCGCGGAAGTAGTTCGTGCACTTATGAAATATTTTTCATTTTATGGTACCCCTAAAAAGATTAGTTCCGATCCTGGTAGCGAATTTAATAATTAATTAATGAAAGAATTTTTGAGTTTACATAAAATCGAAATCCATATCGGCTCCCCTAACAACTCTAATTCGATGGGATTGATTGAGCGTTTACATTCTACTATTAATGAAATTTATAGATGCGCGAAATACGAAGAGAAATGCACGGATGCAGCATCAGTGATGATGTATTCCATTATTGCCTATAATAGTTCTATCCATTCTGTCACAGGTCTAACCCCTTTCGAAGTAGTATTTGGTCATACGGATTCAAGTAGTTTATTTGAGGTAGATTTAGAGAAACAATACATACAGCAATTGGTTAAAGATCATGCAAAACGTTTAAAAGTATTATATAAACACTTAGCCGAAAAAATGATTGAAATTAAGCAGAAGGTAAAGGAAAGTAGAGGTGGTGAAGGTGAAATAAATCTTCCATTAGGAAAAATTATATTTACAAAAGACGTTAATAAACGGAAAAGCAAGGATAAACCGCGATATCATAAGGCCAAAATTATAGGAAAGGATTTAAATAATGTTATACCGATACAAATTGGTCAAAGAAAATCTAAAGTTCCCGTTAAAAATATAAAACGCCCTCCGCAGGTGGTGTTTGCTGATACTGATGATAATGGGATCTGTGCTGGCCCTTCATCTGCAATCTCTTGAAAATAATCCAGGTGTGTATCCTGTAAAAGAAGGTCAGGCGTATCTTCAAACAGATTACTGGACTATAATTAAGGTTTTAAATTTAAATAAAATATATGATGATTTAAACTTTGTTATAAATAAATACAATGAATTTAACAATTTAATTAATAAAAATATTTCTTACTTACGTGATTTCCAAGTTGCAAGATTTCACGTTGAATATATTCGCGACATCACCGTACAGAAATATGAACAGCTAGTTCCACAAAAACGTTTCAAGAGAGGCCTTTTCAATCCATTGGGTTCTCTTATTAAAATTATTACTGGGAATTTAGACTATAATGACGCTGTAAGATATGAAAAAATCATTTCTCAGCTCGCAAATGATCAAACTACAATGAGGAACAAATTTACTTTAATATCTAAAATGCTTGATAGTTTTATAAATACTACTGAAGTTTTGAATCAAAATTCTTTTGTATTAAATGAGCGTTTGAAAATTGTTGAATCTATGATCAAGGAGTTAGTTTCTAAGGATAATCATTTAGTGTATACCACATATATAGTAAGTCTTCTTAATTTGTTCGTAAGTAACTTTCGTACTATATTCATTAAGTTAGGAGAAATAGAGACTGCATTAGCTTTCAGTAAAATATCCATATTACATCAAAGTATTATTAATTCTACTGAACTATTACAACATTTAGTTTTAATATCTCAAACTGAAAATTTAGTATATACGCCGAGTGCGGAAAATTTGGTAAAACTAGAGGAAACAATCAATATTAAATCATATATTAAGCAAAACCAGATTACGTTTATAGTGGAGATTCCAATTACGGATAACATTACTTATAATTATTATAAATTATATTCCTTACCTATTTTTCGTAAATCAGAAAATAAAACATTTTCCATTATCCCTAAATATCCCTACCTCTTGGCAAAGGGTACGAAATACTTACCGATCCTAAAACCATGCCGGTCACTTGCTGCTGGAGAACAATTCTTGTGTAACGAAGATCATCAAACTCTTTATCCTGAGATAACTTGTATCGAGCAGCTCTTAAAATTCGAAGATAACTTAACACAATGTGAACAAAGAGAGATTGACATAGAGAATATAAGGGTCCAAAGAATCACATCTACAAGTTGGATACTATTTTCAAAATTTAGAAACACCCTAACTCAAACCTGTAATGGGGATGTCAATAAGTATTCTATTATTGGGACTTATGTTATGACCTTAGACGAACCATGTAATGTTGAGGTAAAGAATATAAAGATTCGTAGTCATGTCAACCTCATAGAGAGTGATCCCGTGGGAACCAAGCAACATTTAGTTTTGCCACAGCTGCCTATGGCTAGAGCCCCTGTATTATCCAGTACACGCGTACTCAATATGAGAGGAATCAATTTGGATGAAGTAAAATATATGTCAGCGATACTAAAGCAAAGTGTTTTCAGTGATAGTGAAATCATTAATAGTGAGAGACATCCTAGAGTCAGTGAAATTTTAATTTACATCTTTATATTTTTATTTCTTTTATGTATACTCTCATTTTTACTTTATGTTTTTCGTTGTAAAATCTTACATATAAATTGTTCGCGAAATCATCGGAAAGTTATTAAAAATGAACAACCCGATAATTTCGCACTTGGGGAGGGAGGAGTTATGCACTCACCCAAACCCTCAATATTAGGTTAAGCGAGAGTATTCCGCTGGCTCAGCGAGACCACCGGGGTATTCTCAGTATTGTTATAAGCACCTTTAAAATTTCGCAATACATTATAACTTTAGCAATACAAATATTTTTAACTTGAATTATTATTGTGGTCTTGATCTCCAAATCGATCGGACGTAATAAATAGTTTTAATTTTAATTAGTATTTTTTTTAAAAAAGTAAATCCACTATTAGAAAGTTTAACTATCTACGAGTAATACCTAATGTAAAATATTCAATAATAATAATAATAATTCATAGAATTTATTTCTTTTTTATTTTATCAGCTTCACGCTGTATCCCGCAGGGTAGGCAGAGGAAACGTAGTGTTAAGACACTCCGTTACCCACTTTCTGCCGAATTTCGGAGGCATTGCGTGTTGAGTGGCAAAACTCAATGCCGCGAATTTATTTCTTAATATGTATTTTTTATATAATTATACTTTGTTATTGACTAAAATATTCCTAGTTTTGAGAGAGAGTAAAAACAAAAAATATATATTTTAAACAAAACTAACCTTCATCCATGTCTTCTTCTGAAAAATAAATAAAAATATACAGTAATTATTTTAAGTACTCTTTCTTGATGTAAATTTTAATTAATAATTTTGAATTGAATTTATAAAGTATTTTCATTTTACTTAAAAAAAAAAACATTACATTTCATTACAAAATAATATTTACCTTTCATGCTTTTTGAGCTTTTCATACTTTTAACGCTCTTCATACTTTTCATACTTTTCAAGCTTTTTAGACTTTTCATGCTCTTAGCTTTTTTATCAACTTCCTCTTCCGGTTCCGGTTCTGGTACTGGTTCAGCTGCTTTTTTCTTTTTTCTTCCCTTTCTTACATGCGGCGGAGGCGGCGGAGGTGGAATGAGTCCTTATGAAATAAATATTTTCATATTCAATACATATCCAGATTAAAAAAGTGATGTAGTATACAATTAAATCCAGGCACAGAATCTTAGTAAAACTAAATTCTTCAATAATAAATGACAAAATACTCCAAAATATTTAATTTGTAGTTTTTTAATAGAAACAACAAATAAATCTTACATTTTAAAAATATTATTTAAATACATTTGTTGGCACAAGACTTCAAGGCAGTAGGCAAAATCTTAATCTAAATCTAATCTAAATTTATTGTATTAAAATTACTTCTATTTCACCTCTTTAGTTTTTAACACTGGACTCTCTCAAGAAAAATGTTTATCCTATATCTTATAAAACAAAGTCGCTTTTCGTGTCTGTCTGAACTTTCTAACTCTTCTTCTTTTAAACCACCCAACGGATTTTTATGCAGTTTTCACCATTAAGTCGAGTATTTTTCAGGGAAGGTTTATATATAGTTTATTATTTGTACATTCTTATATAAATTAACATAAATACGATGAATGTGTCTAAAGTCCTACCCGTTGAGACACTTTCGCGCATGCGCTGCTTTAATGGTAAGTACTACATGAAAAAAATGTACTGGAGTATTGTTCCTCTTAATAAGATCTACAAAAAAGTCCGCGAGAGCATATTTTTATCTTTTAAGAATAACGTGTAGTGATCATATTTCTGTCTAAAAATAGTAATTTCAATATATTTTTTATTGTGAGGGATATTTTTCCATAATGGTATTAATCCTTATCCTTTAAAATACTTTATTAATTTTCTACGTTAAACGAAAATAACATTTGCTGTTTACACTATTTCGAAATTGCGAATAGTTTTAGAGAAAAACGCATTTAATTGTTGACACATCACGCCGTTGACTCATCAGCTGTGCCGACTCAAGTTTCACTTATCCCTTACTCTCAGCATATAAATAAGTATATTAGTTACGTTGGCCATTTAATGTAGATCAAAACTGTCTTTTACTGTTTTTCATTTTAATAAGTACTTTGAAGTTGTTAAAATACTAAAATATCCTTGCTGCGAAACGCGCCCCGCGACGTTTTGCTTATACAAGCGCGTCATGAGCAGTCATCGGTGGTTCAGTGGTAGAATGCTCGCCTGCCACGCGGGCGGCCCGGGTTCGATTCCCGGCCAATGCATTCTATTTAATTTTCCTCACAGGCAGCCACGTAGTGCTTGCTTTTCATCAGGGACAGAATACCCTCTTCAGCATTAACCACAAGCTCGAAAAAAAAAACCCGCCTGCCTCTATAGCAACGAAGATTTAGATGCTTTTGCACGTATTGGATAATCGGAGTTGAATGTATTATTTCAGCGCGATATATTTGGTTTCATATTTTTTGTAGTAGTTATTAGTAGGTAGGTTTTTGTTTATAATTTCTTCCGTTTAAAAATAGTCATTTAACTATCTAAAAATAGTCATTTAAATATATTTTAATAAGTACTTGAAAAGATTAATAGCACAGATTTAAAATTACGGTACCTACTAAAAAATCCTTGCCGAGTAAAACAATTAGAAAATCCTTATTGAAACTACGAAAATGCGGGTTGCATTAGAGTTTAATTAATTTTCACATTATCTTAAGTGCTTTGCAAACATACATTATATGAATAATCCAGTAGTAAAAGCGGGCGAAGCCGCAAGGGGGTCGCTAGTTATTAAATAATTGTAATTTTTCTTTGTTATTTCTTTTGAAGTAACAGTAATAATCTTTGAATTTTGCCTATTTATGGACAAAATGGATATTTTCCTCAAATTAATTTCAATAATACTTACGCCATTCAGTAAATTCTTTATCTTCGTGAATTAATTTATCAACTATAATTTTAGAGACATAAAATGCCCTCTTTTCTAACGCCAACTCATTATGTTTGATCGGTGCTGTTAAGTAAGCAGTTAGTTTTTGCTTTGTATCATTTTCATCTAGTAAATCGTAAAATATTTCTTCGTCATCTGCACCAATGTAAGAAAGAATACGTTCTTTAAACCATTTAACTCGAGGGTCGTTTCTAAAATCCAGTTCAACTTCCGAGTCTTCCACCGAAGACTGCCTGTCTGAATCACTTGATATGGGATCGTTATCTTTGCCTTCCGCAGCCATTTTCTATTTGAGCTGTTAATATTTTTTTATATACTTTTAAATTTAAATATTACGTTCATACGATATATAAAGAAGAAAAAAAAACTGAATAAAAAATTCCGAGACACTACGTTCCTCACTTTCTGCCGAATTCTGGAGGCATAGCGTGATGAGTGGCAGAACTCAACGCCGCGCTTTGCCTCGACACCACAGCTAAGAAATGGAAATATAAACGTTAATAAATATTTCACTTCCTCGAGTGGGGATCGAACCCACAACCGTCGCGTTACAGTCACATCCTTGTGCCTCAAGATATCCTCCAAAACAGCGATTAATTAGTCTATAAGCTCTTTATTTCCATAACATATATTTTTATTGTTTAAAATATGAAGGATCTTACCTAAAGAATTGTTCCGAATTTCTCATTACAATAACTACATTTATTAATATTAAAACAACATTAATAAATTATAATATATATTTACTATTATGTATTCTAATGTTATAATTTTAGTTCAGTTTCTAGCGTTGCAAAGAAAACAAATCAATACTCGTAAATAAATACAATTGTCATGGAAACGTGACAGCCGTTTGAATTTTCGCGCTATAAAACCGCTGTAGATAATAATAATGATTATACATTTTTATACTCAACTCACTCAACACGCAAAGCCTCTAAAATTTGTCAGAAAGTGGGGAACGGAGTGTTTTAACACTAGGTTCTCTCTGCCTACCCTGCTGTGTGCGGGATACAGCTGTTTATTTTTAATTGGCTTTATGTTTCTAGTATGGAAACCCATGTATATAAAAAGTGTTCTTAAAATGTGGAATTCATTTTGGACTACTTAAATTGTTGAAGTGTAGTATAAAATTGGTATGTTATAATTTATAATTATATAGATTTGAATTCACTATCGCTTTTATATTAGAAAGAAAACAAAATTTGCATAAAACATTTTTATTTATATACACACATTTATATACATCTTTTTAAATAATATACAAAAATATATAAAACATATATTTTGGTAGTCTCTACATTTTACAGATAATAACTAAATTTTAACAACTATGACGAGTAATATCTAACACTACGCTAAATAAATTAAATCAATCTTAATTAATATACAATAACTTTAATTTGTACCACATTTACAAATATAAATCTAAGATCAACTTAAGAAAAAAACTTAGTTACAGGCGTTTTTTTGGGATAACCATATTCTTTATTAAAGATATCGATATTTTCTAATCTGGCGTTATAAGAAGAATCTTTTATAGCATTTTGGTTTGCATCTAGTCTTCCTACTGATGCTTGAGGGGCAGAATAAGAATTTGGTCCATTATATGAGATATTAATATCATTCAATTTTTGTTTTTGATATGTCGGTGCCGGATGTATTACAGTGAAATCTACATCGCTACCAATATCTTGCCGTCGATTGAAATTGATATTTTCGTCTACTTTATTCTTTCTTGGATTACCTTGGCCGTTAATCTGAAAAACGTTTAAAAAGTTTTGTTTTTCTGTTTCGTCGTCCAATTTATATCCTACTGAAGGAATGAGCTGAAATGTAGGATTTGTTAAATTGCTAAGCAAATATGCACTGTTTGTTTGATTTGAATTCGGTTCATAATTGTTAGTTTTACTGTTCAAATGAGAATAGAAGTAGTAGGATTGGTCCTTTTTATATTTTATAAATTTTTCGTTATCCTCCGGATGGGGTATAGTTCCAATAATGTTGTCTTGTATGTGTGCAGATATAGCGTCTTTAGGTACTAAAAAATCATCAATAAATATATTAGCTGAACTTCCTTGATCTGAAGTTGCTTCTTTGGAATTGGGTACAGGTGTAAATGGTGAAGTTGGAATAATTTGAGATGGTATTATTTCAACTTCAGCTCCAGCTCCTTCTGCCTGCTTGCTGTACGGTGGCAAAAAGCTGTTAGATAATATAAGGTTTGATACAGATGGATGAGGTGAATTGTATATTTGTCTCGTCACGTCGGGCACAGGTAATTGATAAAGTTGTCCACTATATATTTTTTCAGGATTCGCTTGTATATTTGATGGAGACCTTAAATATTCTGATGAGTAAAACTGATTTTTATTGTTGTTTTGTGTTCGTATGTTTTGTGGCGTTGATTGTGAATATTGGCTTTGTGTAGCTGTTTTAAAATAGTTTTCGTTTCGAGTTAGCACATTTGGTGTCATTGGTTTTATTTTGGATGTGTTATCAAGATTTGCAGGTTGATATCTTGTAAATTGTGTTGATAGGAGCTGTGATGCGTCTTTTGATATTTCTCCCAAGTTGTCTCTTTCTACGTTATAAAACTGTGATTGCAGAGGTGTAGGTTTTGCGAAATTTTGTTGTGCTACATTGGTGTATTCTTTTGCAGTATTTATTGAGTCTGCTAATAGAGAAAACACCAAATCCTGTGAATCAGAAATATTAGATACATTATTTTTAATCAATTTAGCAATGGGTAGAAAGTTAGAGCTGGAATTGCCCGCAATATTATCTGTTAGTACTAAGTATTTACTATTTGCCGTATTTAAGAGTTCTAAATTGTAAATATTTTTATTTATATTACTTTTAAATAAATACTCTGCAATATTTTCGGGAATAGTGATTTTTAACGATACAGTTCTTTCAATTGTGTTAGTTGGTATTTTCCCTTTATTAAGGTATGGTAACTTGGAGGTACTGCTAAAATTCTGAATAACTTGATTATCAAGAGGTGGTTCCAAATGTGGAGATAAAGTAGCAATAAGTCTTGAACTTTTTGGTAGTTGTGGGGGTGGTGACAATATTAATTTTTCATCTATTTGCTGATCTATGTCTGGGTCGGGGGGTAAATAATTATCAATTGGATAGTCTAGTGACTGAGTATTCTGTTGATATTGAGTAATATCTTCAGGTGAAGCAGTTTCAAGTATTTCAGATGTGCCTTTGACTATATCGTTTACAGTAATATCTAACTTTTCTTTTGTTAATATATCTGTAAATGTTACATTATTGTTGTTAGTGTTTACATGGGATGGCTTACTAATTGATAATTTTGGTTCATAGTTATTTCCTTCCACAAATACCTGAAATGGCGTAGGAGAACTTGGAACTGCTAATAACTCATCATAATCACTATTTGGTAGAAGATATTGTCGTGAAATTTGTTTTGCTTTATCAATAGGTGGAACGTACAAGGCAGAAGATGGCTTAAAAGTTGTAGGGACGAGGTTTATTGGCGACTCTTTAGTTGAAGTAGAGGCTATGTAACTGGTATAAGGAGTTGTAGATGATGCGTGACTATCAGGTACTTCTTGTACCCTAGAGACCACTTGTCTGCTAAATGTCCGTGGAAATTTATTGCTGTATTTATATGGTTCCAATATACGTGCAGATTGTGTAAAGTGAGTAGTAGTGCCGACATTTTCATGACCTAATTTTTGAGTTAAGTTTGTGTTTTTATCATTTGTTCTATAAGTACTGTTAGTAATTAATTTTGAATTTTTAGATGGCCTGACTATCCATGTTTTAAAAGTAATTCTAGATCTTGGAGTTCCATCTTTTGAATCTTTTATTATTTTACGAAATGCTAGAGTTTTTGTTATTAACCTTGGTTGTGATTCATTACTTACCAAATTTTGTTTAGTTTCTTTCTCAACGCTGCCAATGATATCTCTAGAATATTTTGCTCGTGTTGGTCCAGGTAAGTACAATTGTTGTTCTTGCTTTATGTGTGGGCTTAATTGTTGTTTTGAATAATCTATCGTGTATGTTGTTTGTCTGCCTGTTTGTAGATTTCTGTTGTTATAAAAGTTTGATTTTACTTGTGATTGATTTGGCGAAGTATTCATTGTTAGAAATATGTTGTTATTTAATGGTGACTGGCCTCCGTGAGAATTCGCGAGTAAAGCTTGATTTGTATTTCGTACTTTATTTAGATCCTGAAAAAGTAGTTGTTGTTTCCTATCATTAAGTGAATTGTAATTACGAATATACTGTGTGCTAGGTGTTGAAGCTGCAAAAGAAATATCAGTATTCGAATATACATCTTTAAAATAATTTTGTTGCTTTTGTTGTACCTTCGGTATAAAGCTACTTAGACTTTGTTGGAATTTATTGTAGTTATTCCCACTATATAATTGCCCAGTAGGTGCTTTATATTCTTGCATTAAAATTAAATTATTTTTAGCATACGATAAATTATATGGATTTCTCATAGGATGTGTTATCATTTTTTTGACGTCTGTCATAAATTCTGGTCCCAGTTTTAATTTTCCAAAGTGCTCATTATTTTTTTTAATTATATCTGTTGTTTTTTGACAATTTACTTGCATCCACCAATCACAAACGAATACAGCTTGATTAAATAAAGTTCCATTTGGACATAAAAAGGATTGATATCCATAGGTCGCCCCTAGAGTACACACTCTAAAAACTTGACAATTTGTTTCTATGTCTGCATAATAGCCTGAAAAACAATAATAGGAGCATATTAAATAATTATCTTATAATATTTAGGTATTTAGGAAGCTGTTGCAAGAATTACTCAGATGAATTGCTTTCTTACTAATGGCTGCTATTATTATGTATTAGGCGCTAGTGCTATATAGTAATTTCTAAACTATATTGGAATGAAATAATTAGAATAATTGACATTAATTCTTTATTATAATCATAATATTTATCAGCAATTTTTAAATTTTTATAGTCTTTATAATTTATAAGACTTTTTTATAGTCTTCATAGTTTATAAGGTAATTTAAAAATATCGAAAATATTATTCTGTGTATATTTATTAACATTAAAAGCTTATGATATTTAGTGTTCTTAGAGCAGTACTAAATATAGCAGGGTACACAAGAGGAATCTGCCAACTTCGTGTTAATTCAGTCCGTTCCCGTTATGACACTTCCATTCCTCACTTTTCACAGTACTCTCGAGTAATTGTGTTTTGAGTGGTAGAATTTAACACCATACTTTGCTAGGAATAATGATTTGGATTATTTGTGTTTTCCCACACTGGTAAAATACAACATAGACTTAAGCTTCGTTATGTAAAAACCAAAGGAAAGCGAAGAAAAGAAGAGTGTCTTGACACTAGATCCTGTTAAAAATAAAAAAGAACATCCACTCAAGTAAATTATATAAAACATAATCTTACCTGGTTCTTTCCCAGAGCATGTAAAAGACGTTCGAGGTATTGAATTTAACACGGGATAATCGGTGCCGGGCTCCCCAGGCACCGCTAGTCTAATGTCCCAACCGTGGCCGTTGTCGAAAGGCCGCTGTATTCTACCATTTTGAGCATTTGTACAGAAAACCCATATGGATACTGAAAAACGAGTATAAATAATGAATCTCACATTTAATATAATTATTTTATCATTTTTTTAATTTTCCACCCGTAATTAATAGGGAGCAGAGGGAACCTTAGAACTTCATTTTAAGACATTCCTTTCCCCATAGGATACTACCGTTTCCCACTTTACGATGAATTCTTGAGATATTGCGTGTCAATTGTTGGAACTCAACGCTGCGTTGGAACTCAATTGAAAATTCAATATTTCATTCCCCCGAGTGGAAATCGAACCCGAAACCGTCGTGTATACAGTGGCACGCTTAGATCGATAGCACGCTTTTATAGATTAGTTCCTTGCAAAACCAATTCCGAGATCAAATAAAGTAACTGATAGTTAGCTCACAAACAAGTTAGTTTGTGTAGACGTTTACGTGAAAGTAGCAACGTAATATCCCCTTTTTTCAACCATGTAAAAATTTCGGCAAAAGTCCTCTTAAAAATCAAGAATTCATACAATTCATGATAGTCATATACAAAGGAAGTAGAAACGGAAAATATTCTCATTTTCTTAGGTTCACGTTGTATCGCTAGCGGGGTAGAGAGAATGGAGAACAAACGATACGGCTACGCTACGATGAAAAAAATATTATAATTAATGAAAATTAGTTTATTAGATGAGTGGTAGAATTCAACACCGCAATCAGAGCGAAGAAACGAAAATATTAAATATTCAATTTCCTCAACTGAGTATCGAACCCACAACTCGGCACGTTTATAGTCACACTTTTGTGCCCCTACGCCACGACTGACTTAAATATAATATGGATATCTAATCGTGGAATTACACACATCAATTATTATATTCTATATATATAAAATCGAAAAGTCACTCACTCATCACGAAATCGCAGAAACTACTTGTGGCAGGAATCTAAAATTTTCAATAGGAGTTATTTATATGACGTAGGTTCTCGCTAAGACTATATTCGACTTCTAAGGGGTTGTTTTTTGGGGTTGAAAGTTTGTATGAAACTTCGTTACTACAAATGCTAGGAGTTTCAAATTTTGCATGGACGTCGCTTATAGGACGTAGGTACTCATGGAGACAGAAATTAATAATAACGTAGTTCACGCAGGCGAAGCCGCAGGCGGGCCGCTAGTTAATACATTCTTATGAACGCCAGGCACTTTCCTCAATCCCCTAATTAAGCTTTTTGTCAATTACCTTATAAAGAATTTCATAGTTCTCAAACATAATTATTACTTAGCAAGTTCCACAATAAGCTGTCGCAAACCGAGGCCCATTTGTGAGGGTTTCTCATAGTTTTTACAGAAGGAAGTATAAAAAACGTGTCAATGAGGTTAGGATAATATACAATCGACAACGTATTTTGTTTTGATAAATTATATAGCTATTGTCTTATTGCTATACTATGTTTGAATAGACGTTTTAAGAAAAAGTGAACATCTTTAATATGTTTCCACATTCCCAGGAAATTCTATAAACGGACGATTTTTTTTCCTTTCGCTTTTATCTTATCTTTTTTATGATTTTTGACATGTTCATTAAGAACAGCAGCTTTGCGCACTTTCCCTTAAGCAAGAATTCCTTAGAGTCCTCTTTAAAAATAGGTGTAAAAGAAATTAAATCCATGCGCCAGTTGTGGCCCAGAGAAACTAGTGTGCGGCTAAACTGGATTTGAGTTCGAATCCCACTTGGAGATAAGAAATATACAATATTTTTATTTTCTCGCACTTGTTCTTAACAAGGAGGAACGCGGCGTCAAGTTCCCGCAGCACGCAATGATTCCAGAATTCGGCCAAAACTAGATTTTTTTTTGTCTTAATGGGAACGAAGAGGCTTAATTTTAGGTTCCTGTATACTTTCTGTCTACCCTGCTATATGATATATGCAAAAAATTGCAAAAAAACAAGAAAAAATCTCACTAGGGCGCAATGAAACCCAAAACCACTAAGTCTAGGCTATCCGTTGTCGTTATTTTTAATAAAAACTCTTTTTATTTTACTCCACTAAGAAATGGCAGAGCATTGAAACTTTTTGCTCGCGAAAATTGTCTTGTCTAAGGCTTAGCGCGCACTGGTGACTTTTGTCACGGTGACAAAAGTGTTTTTGTCACTGACATGTCACCATACTTTTCGCCACTGCGCGCACTTGCGATGACAGTGACGAAATTTTTACATTTGATAAAATGGATTTCGAAGAGATGGTTGTCTGCGCACTTGTATTAAGAAATAGAAAAAAAAGCAAATATAGAAAATATTGGCTTTCAACTTTTTATTTGTCATAGAGCAATGGCCTCAACTCAATTTCGTCAATCAGTATCGTCATTGTCAATTTCATCTTCATGAAAGCACACGTTTTGCCCTGGTGATGAACTTGACGCCATTCTTGAAATTAAAATTCGGTGCTGCAATGCAACACGCTGCTGTTTCTTGTTTATGCGGAAGACGACTAGTATGGAAACCGCAAGGGGGAGGGGGAACGAAGTGACATTTAGTTGCTAATGCGCGCACGGGCATACAAATCTATGGACACGGTGACAGTTGCGTCACCGGCGTGTTGCCGTCCCCCGCGGACAAAAAGTCACCCAATTGTCACGTATCCAAATGCGCGCACCTTCATTAAATGTAATGTACATGGTGACAGTGAGGCAACAGTCACGGTGACAAAAATCACTAGTGCGCGCTATACCTAACTGCACAGCTGTCACCGACACGAACACGAATGGAGAGTAAATCGCGAAACACCACTTCAATACTCAGCATATGTCACGTACGACGAGAACTGTTTCTGGATTCAATCAAAAAGATTCATAAAGAGGGTTGGGTAAAATCGAGCAGTTCGTTTATTCGTTTTTAATAATAGTTATTTAAATAAGTATGTATCAGTTCAGTTCAGTTCTTAATTTATGGCGTTCCGAGCGTGCCAGTTGAGCACTAATCACTTGGCCAATGTCACATTGTATGGAGAACACATGAAGGAGATTGTACGGTAAAAAATTATAGTAGGTGAGTATCAGTTGAATTTTTAATATCTTTTTTCTTATATAAATGTGAATGTCTCAGTCGACGTTAACAAAAAATAGTATTAAAAATCCTTGTCTTAATATGTATTACCTATCTCTAAACGTTATCTAATCATCTAAAATTCTGCAGTATTCTTCCATATAGTTATATTAAATTTGAAATAATGAAAGACCCCCATTTATAAATCGCTCTCAAGTTTGAGATGGATCTTGGGATGCCGTTTTCATTCATATCTATGAAATAATTTATAAATGAAGCGGCATCTCAAGATCGATCTCAGACTTGAGAACGTCTTAAAAATACGAGCCCAAATTCCAAGAATCAAAATAAACCACAAAAAATAACATCAAATAACAATTCCATCTACCAACGTTATACTAAATTCTAATTTCTAACAAAGTTTGCGAGATGCAAACGCTTCGTCGACATTGATGGATCACTCTCGATAGTTGCCATTTCGAATACGAATTCCCAATAATCCGTTGGGCTATGGGATTGGCTCGCTTTATACGGATAATTTGATCTTACAAATTGATTAGACATCGTCCTTAATAGCACTTGCGTCTAATTAGGGATAGATATTTGAATTATACAAATGTAAATTGTTGCTGCCTGTACCTATTGCGAGGTATTTAGATAATTTTGCTTAGTAATAACATGGTAAGCTAAGTTTACTTTAATTTAGCTTGAAAAGATATTTTACCCTCGTTCTTTATTTTGCACATAGTAGGGTAGGCACAGGACACTCCGTTCCTATTAAGACACCTACGTTCCCCAACTATTTCACAGAATTTTTAAGGTACTGCTTGTTTAGTACTTAGACTTAACGACTCGTTTTAACTCGTTACCAGAGCGAAGAAATAAAAATATTCATATTTAATTTCCTCAAGTGGGTGGGGTATCGTAGATTCGATATATCATCGTGTTTATAATCAAACGCTTGTTTTACATTTACAGCAAATTTATGTTTGCATACTACTTTGCTGTGGATTGAATCTGTAACCACCTTGTATTAACTCTCTTAACTTTTCGCTTACTTCTGTTATATTGATATTAAATGAAACAAAGTAAAAAAATAATAAAGAAACACTACGATCTGTCCATTATTTTTGATATGTTACTTCGAATTCTCAACAATTTAACGTTGAAAGTAATGAAATTTTTACAAGTCTATATATGGGTCGGTTGTCTCCAGAGACATCCCCTCTGTAATAAGGTTGCTTATGTTTTGTTAAGAACTTCCGAAGTGAGAGATGAACAAGAATACCACATTACATTGATTGATATCTTACTTTTATTTATCTTTAGATGGAATTATGGTTCTAATAATTCGTATAGATATGAAAATATTATTGACTAAATAAGTCAAGTTAATTGTAGTGCTTTTAAAAGGAATTCTTGATAGTTTATATAAAATAGACTTTTGTTTAAAGAGACTTATAATGCAATGTCTTGATATTTTTTTTTTTTTTGCAAGTGGAGTTTTTGTGTATGCTTCCAATTAATATTTAGACTAACTCTAACTATACAATTTTTTAAAAGTCAATTTCAAAAATGTTTAGTATTTATTTTGTTCTTAATTAGATATAATGAGAATTTCTCCATGGCCATTAAAAAAATGAAACAAAAAAGCGCCTAAAATTACAATAATTTTATTAATTATTAATTTAATTACCCAAGTGGGTATCGAATCTACTATCATCGCGATTATAGTCACACGCTTGTTTTACATTAACAGCTGATACATATTTATGTTTGCATACTACTTTGCTGTGGATTGAATCTGTTACCACCGTGTATAAACTTCCTTAACTTTTCGCTTACTTCTGTTATATTGATATTAAATGAAACACGCCAAAACAGAAAAATGAAATACCATTTTCTATCCATTATTTTTGATATGTTACTTCGAATTCTCAACAATTTAACGTTGAAAGTAATGAAATTTTTACAAGTCTGTATATGGGTCGGTTGTCTCCAGAGACAGCCCCTCAGTAATAAGGTTGCTTATGTTTTGTTAAGAACTTCCGAAGTGAGAGATGAACAAGAATACCACATTACATTGATTGATATCTTACTTTTATCTATCTTTGGATGGAATTATTGTCCTAATAAATCGTATAAGCATGAAAATATTATTGACTAAATAAGTCAAGTTAATTGTGGTGCTTTTAAAATTAATTCTTGATAGTTTATATGAAATAGACTTATGTTTAAAGAGACTTATAATGCAATGTCTTGAAAAATTTTTTTTTCTTTCAGGTGTAGTTTTTATGTTTGCTTCCAATTAATATTTAGACTAACTCTAACTTTACAATTTTTTAAAAGTCAATTTGAAAAATGTTTAATATTTGTTCTTAATTAGGTATAATGAGAATTTCTCCACACCCATTAAAGAAATGCAAAAAAAAATGCCTAAAATTACAATAATTTTATAATAACAGGTAATATATCACAATCAAAAATCTACAGTGGTTTTAATTAACATAAATAAATATGTTTAGGCATATGTTTACATAATGGCCTACGGTGCCATCAAAAGAATAGCAAATTCGAATAATATACATATTTGATGAATGAGTTATATAATAGTAATTTAGAGTTTACTATAAAATAAAAGAAACATTATATTTAAGTTGTCATTTCCCCGCGATGAAAACAGGGTGCGGCGTTGATTTCCGCCAATCTATGTCTCACACAATGTCTCGAAAAGAATCGTCAAGTTAAAAAACATGATTAATTTATATGAATTAACTATTTTATGTATTGGTAGACTTGCCAGACTTGCAAGAGCATGGAAATAAAAATAATTAATTTCTCCAACTGGGAATAGAACTTGCTATCCCACCGCTTTATATTGACTTCACTTAATGTGTGGATTATTATATTATAGATATTTATAATGAATTTTCAACATAATTTTGTTTTAGGCTTATAAATTATCATATATTTAAAGTAGGACAATAAAGTTTAAATAACATACATATATATTTACATAAAACTCATATAAAACACACCTAAACAGTACCGTCTCCAAACATCGTAGGCCATTCATTAATCGATGGTCGTAGATTATAATACCAAATAGCGTGAAAGCGGAAATGAGGTGGAAAGTGGACAAAAGGTTATATAATTGTGCTACATTAGGTAGAAGAATGGTCTACCTACATTGCTAGATTTGGAAATATTTTAACAGTTTAGGTGTCAAGTTAATCGTTTTTTTTAGTTTCACGCTGTATCCCGCATATGGTAGAGCAGGCAGAGATAATTTGGGAACCTAATTTTAATAATTTTAAGACATTCTGACAATTCTTAAGACAAAATAGAAACTTTCCGCCGAATTCTTGAGACATATCGGGGTTAGTGGTGGAACTACACACACTCATTCTCTCAGGAATCTCCCCACACTCTTGGGAGTGGAATGCCTAGTTACCGGTAAATTTTAAATACCTCCTTCTCCTGAGTAGGAATCGAATACACAATCATCACGCTTACAGTCACAACTTTGTGCTCTTGAGCCACTATTGTCTTATTTTCATTAAAATATATACCTAATAACAAGTTTTCAAAAGTTTACATACTTTAAGATATTTTTATATGTTAGCATATTTACAATTAATAAACTTTGTAAGATAAATAAATATATGGTACAAACTAAATTAGGATAAGAGTACTCGGCTAATATTTGTTCTACTGAAGAATTATAATTTATAGAGTGAAAAAAGCTGTTTAATATATATCTAATGGTTTTAAGTTCGACTTCCTCCAAAAATATATATTAAAATTATTTTAATTTTCCCGCCGGGATAAAGCACAGCGTTGAATTACGCCAGTCTACTTATTAAGTCTATAAAATTGGGACATACCAGCCCAGATGCACCATAATATATCAATAGTCCACGAATATAACAGTTACCACCTAGAAATTGCATACTATTTGCATATTACCTCCACTAAAATCTGCATTGGACTTTAACGAGACTATTAAATCTGTTAACTATTTGTAATTAATTGCTCTGAAATAGCCTAGACGTATATTAAGTAGATTTTAACAATATTTTTTTATTTTAGAAAATATTGTTGTTACTTTTAAATTTTATTCTTATTTTTTTCCTATTTGAAAAGATTAATTCCCACTCTAGGAAATGAAATATTTAATATTTTAATGTCTTAGTTCTTTCTTTCTTTCTTTAGTTCTTTTGTCGAGGCAAAGTGCGGGGTTGAGTTCCGCTACTCAACACACAATGCCTCTAGAATTCAGAAAATGGAGAACGGAGTGTTAACACCAGGTTGGATACGCCGTGATGATAAAAAAAATATACGAGTATATTGTATAACGTAACCTTATTTTCTATATAAGATTAATTATAAGCCGCTATATTCACGTTTTTTTTAGTTATTTATAGCTAAAAAGCGTTGTCTATTTTATGCTAAACGGTAAACTAACGATGTGATTTAATTAAATATACTAGGAAAACACCTGCACGATAAGTATAGCTATCAAAGAGTGAATTATAAAGAAAACCGAAAAAAAAACCGACTGAGTAAACTAAATTAATATATCCAGTCATCAAGACAAATCCAATTGCATATCATTTATCAAAATCGGTTCTCTGGTTGAACAGTTATAAAGGAACGGACATACATACACGCTAAAAACATAACTCTATTTTTGTCGCTGCAGTCGGGTATAACAAAATACTTGAAACACACACACCAACGCTAAGCTTTACATTTGTTTTTTTCAAAAATAATATAATATATTTAATCGTTAAACATGCATAAAAGGCATCCAGGCGAAACTAGGGTGGAGCCCTAGTTAATAATAACCCGTCCGTGTTAGCCCGGCACGTTGACGCCGGGACCAGCTTAATATTCATTCCAGGGCGTGATCTATACTCGTACAAACATTAGATTGAAACGTGTATGTATGAACTCTATCTATTATCTAGTAAATTACGGAGAGTTGAATATGCGTATTTTACTTCAATAAATAGCTATACCTATTTTCTTAGTTTCATGCTGTATCTGTATCTGGAAACCTAGTGTTGGGACACTCCGTTCCCATTAGTTTCGTTCTCTATTTTGGCATTCAGGAACACACGTTTGTGCCCCTATTCCACAACTGGCTTCGAATTTGTAGCTTTATTATATTTATATCCAGCCCTGGTACATTGGCACTAGTGTGCGGCTATAAACGCGTAGAGTTCTGACACTCAACACTCAATGAGTCCAGAATACGGCGGAAAGTGGAGAACGGAAGTGTCTTAATAGGAATGGTGTATGTTGACTATCGTATTGGATTTCCAGGTTCTCTCTGGCATTTAAAAAATGTGATTTTATTTTGTAAATATTTGTGATTTATTACTGTCTTAGTGTTTTCACCCAACATACAATAGCTTAAATTGAGATGATCATGGATCATTAGAATTTTATCCATTTAAAAATATATGAGACGGACGATGAAGAAGAATTGAATTGAAGAAAGTTATTATTTATTATTAAAAACACACACACACAAGTACTGTAAATTTAAAGTATATAGATAATATGGAAATTGCTCTACTTCGCTACTTTTTATAGCTTGTTTTAAAAAAATATATTATACAAACGTGACTAAACTTCTGTAGGGGAATTTACATTTCTGCGCTCAGAGTGTTTAAAGTTTCAAAGGTAAATACACCTTGCATTTCCGCGAGACGAGAAAAACTTTAGAGAATTAAAGTTTTTTTTTTTTTCTTTAAAATTATTTTTATAGTTTTATACAATATATTATAAAGCTTAATTTAGTTGCACATAGATTATAAATAATAAAAGTTAAATAAAATAAAAAAAAATAAGCTTCACGCTGTATCCCGTACAGAGCAGGATAGGCAGAGATATTATAATGTAAAAAATCTCCGTTTTTCCACTAAACTGTTGAGTGGTGAAACTCAACGCCGCGCCGGACCTTTACCTTGGGGCCAACGCAATGAAATGAAAATGTAAATTATAATAAATATTTAATTTCCTCAAATAGAGATCGAACCCACACCCATCGTATTTACAGTCAAACACTTGTACCTGCGCTACGACATATTAATTAAAAATATTAAAATTTAATTTATTTATAATTATTTATATATTAAAAAAACTAAAATCTCACCGAATGCCACAATTCTCCACATTTCGTCAACCTTTTGTCACAAGTCTCACTCAGTCCACAAACGCTATATCGTATTCACTTTCTTTTCCCTAAGCTGATGATTGATGAGGTGTTCGATACATTTCGAGATCGCGTTTAGTGCGTAAATGAGGAGTTCCACATTCGTGCGCCAGTATAAGCTGGACTTCCCCCCACATAAGAGCGGGCTCTATTATTTTGCGGTGATTCAAAATCAGAATCCAATATTTAATTTCTTGTATTTATTAATTAGTAAAATTTTATTTTCTTCTATATTATTTACATTGTTATTATCATTTAAAATATTCTAGCATTCTACTATTTTCAAAGTGTTATTTCACACTTCGGAGAGGAAAACACTTTTTTAGAAACGAATGAAAATTTTTAACGTAGCAGATTAAGATATTTTTTTCTGCTTTCTATGTGTTTTCTATAAAACTTGAGATTTGAAATTCATTCTTTCCATTATCTTCCATTTTCATTGATGGTAATAGATTTTTATTTATCGCTTGTAGGGTCATATTAGTTTAATCTACTGTATTTCCATTCCATCTTATTATTATAAAAAAAATACTATATTTATAACCCATTGTAAATTAATTTAAAGCTATTTTTTTAAGCAATATATAAAACATCAGTTCATATATATATATATATGTAGAGGCAGAAATTGATCGATGTAGCAACGCACCCTATAGGTAATATTTCTGCCTATAGAATAGAACTATTAAAAAATCTTGTTAATAGAATTACAAAAAACTCCATTATTGAAATACTAAATTGGGTAATACGAAAACTCGAAATTAAATAAAATTTATAAAAATATTACCTCGTTCATGCTTATTTATTAAAAATAAATGAAAATAAAATAAATGAAGTAATAAAATTCCCTCACAAATTACTTTTTAATGTCCGCAATCCAAAACGAAACCCCAATAAAATTACAACGTGATCAAAATGAAGTTTTGCTAAATTTTTCCCTCAATTGGCCCCTTCATGAAATTTTCAACTTAAATATATTAATTATCCTGAAAAGTAAAAGGAGGCCAGTGCTAATATTTTTATAATGCTAATTTTAAACAGTGAATTAAAATAGTACCTAGTAGATCTTGTGGGTGGGTTTTTTGAGACCCTCGAGGCTAAGTGGCACAGTGAGTGACTGTTATCGCGATGGTTAGGAGTTCGATTCCACTCGGACTGATTTATTCCTAATCAATTATTTTTTTCCTCGTTCTGGTAATAAGGCAAAGCCCGTTGAGTTCACTACAAGAAAGACTAAAAATGCGGTAGAAAGTGGGGGACGGAGTGTCCTAACACTATGTTCCCTAACCTACCCTGCTATATGCTAGTTCTAAAATAAAACCCTAACCCTAAGACAGATACAAATTTACAAGGTAAAGCTAGTGAGATTTGATCGACATGAGAACAATTGATTGAAAAAAATATATCTTTGTCAATAGATTGTTTCATTTTATTTTGTGTCATAATTCCTGTGATTAAGACCAAGCAAGTGTAACCATTGTTGGGTAAATATCGATTTGTTTTTAACGTTTCATACTCATGTCTGTGGAGTTCCCATTAATTATTTCTTTTAATTTCCCATTAATTATTTCTTTTAATTTCCCATTAATTATTTATTTTAATCATATATGTAATACCTATAGTTTAAATATCAACAATTATTCTTTGTTTATATTTTTTCAAGTTTGTTTAGGCATTAAAAAAAAGTGAAACGATTAACATAATGTCATTTTTTTCATGGACTTGTATTTCCTAAGATCCATGGGTACAATGAAATAAATTCTTTCTTTTCATCTTCTTGCTGTGTCCCGCCCTCCAATGACTCCAGAATTCGGCAGAAAGTGGGGAACGGAGTGTCTTAACACTAGGTTCCCTCTGCCTACCCTGCTGTGTACAGGATACAGCGAGAAGCTGATAATATAGGTTTATGAGCGTTGAGCTTTCCTAATATTATTTTATATAACGTATCAATAAAACTACGAGTAGATAAGGTATTCGTTGCGACACCCGTTGGAATTTGATGCGGTCTCGTAGGCCGTGTGTCAAACGAAGTTATGTGAATTAAATATTATAAATATTTACATTTTTACGATACGGAAGTAAATATTGCTTAACTTTATAGAAATAGAGGAATGTGTGATTTATTTAGCGTCTTTTTAACGTATCTCGCACACAGGAGAGAGGGCGAAGGGAAGTGTTAAGACTCTTGAAGTTTCCCATTTTCCGGTAACGGATCTAAACGCCGCGCTTTGCCTCGTTAGCAGAGCGAAGAAATAAAAATATTAAATATTACATTTTCCAAGTGGAAGTCGAACCCCTGTCGAGTTCACTGTCGCACGCTTGTGCCCCTGCGCCACGAGTAGCCCCAATTTTAACGATTATTTCACTATTTTCCACTTATAGTTAGTAAGCTTAGCGTGTTTAAATAATAATATATTATAGTGTAGATATTTATAGTGTAAAAGATTATTTTATTCAAATATCACATTAGATGTAATAAAACATATAAACATTATATTTTAAAATATATTATTAACTGAAATATATTTTTAATTAGATCCTGAAAACGTGCACCATTCCACATCAACAACACTAACAAACCCTAACTTCTTGTATAAAGCACCAGCATTGGCGTTGCCTTCCACACAAAAGGCGAATACACATTTATTATTTTCCAATAAAATATTAGAAATAAGCTTAACCATCAAACCACCATAGCCCTTCCTTCTATGTTTCTCCATAGTGTAAAGATGGCCTAACGCCCCCATTTCCTTAACAAACGCCCAAGCTATAAGTTCGCTTTTAAAAAATAGTCCATAACCTAAATTCGCTTTGATTAACATTTCAAAGTACCACTCAGAACCAGGATAACGATGAGGCCATTTAGCATCGACTAACTTTGTGTGCTCAATTGTTAGAGGTTGGAATGAAAATTCTGGAGTTAATCTGAAAAGATAATGTATTTAATGAAACTGATTTCATACTAATACTAGCGACTCGCTTGCGGCTTCGCCCGCATGAACATAGAATAATATGTACCTATGTATATTGAAAAGTAAATTTTTAGCCCGTTTAATAAAATGTTTATAGCAATTTTGTCGAACGACATTTTAAATAATGATATAATTTTTTTTATTTATAAGCTGATTAAAATAAAATAAAGACCAAATGTTAAACAAAGCTTACCAAAATACAACAGTGAACTGCAATAGAATTGGTTAAACTGTTTTTGGGATAAGCGTGAACAAACGCACAGACAAATCAATAAAAAAATTAAAAAAACAATGTTTTTTCTTCTATTACGTTATTAAATGCTTATATTAATATTTTTTTTATTATACAAAGCTGAAACCATTCAATTACCTGACATCAAAGAGAGGTGACCCCGTATCTAGTAAAAAAGTTTCTGTCACTGTTATATGGTCAATTTTACAATTTTTCTCAGCAATAACATTTTTTACACAAGCCATCACGTGTGCTGGGGCGTAAGGCACTTCTATGGTTTTAGACCAGTCGATTAGCTGTGTTTGCCTTAAAGCTTCACCAAGTTCTGCAGTATCATCCTTAGGACATTGAATTACAACTTCGTAATATGTGCTCTGAGAAAGAAATGATAAATTCTAAGCAAATTATTTATTTTTTAGGAAATATATTAAAATTTGAACGGCTCTAAATCTCTCCGCCTCTTGGAATTAAATCTCTTGGATAAGTGTGAAATAAATCTTATAAATTAATTTTATAAAACTTGCGCCTAAGAAATAAATATAGCAGTGTCTTATAAAAAAGTAATGTGTCTTTTAAATTAAACTCTTTAATCGGATTAATCGATAATTTAATATTTCTAGAAACCAACGTTTCGAACACTTTGCAGTAGTCTGTGGTAAGGAGTAGACTGGTCGAAATTTGTTTATGAAAATTTGAATTAATAAAATTTTTGAATACGAACGTTACCCCTGGATGAGGATCGAACCCAAAATTATCGCAGTTACAATTAGAACCTCATTAACCATAAGATGTTTAATTTTTATATTATATTCTGTATATACTCGTACTCCTATATAATCCTTTTAATTTATACTGAATAATATCCAATGACCGAAGCTAAATTCTTGATTAAGTTGTATATTTCTTCCTTATAGAATCATTATTACTTATTATTAAAATGTTTTATTTAAAATCACGTAAAAACATTATTATTATACGAGTATTAGTAGGTTCAGGACAGCTAGCGTCGTCAGTAACATTTATATAGAAATTTATACAAATTTATCAGTGCCATATCTAATAGAATCATAATTTTATCAATCAGTTGCAAAACTAAGTAAAATATAACCTTAAAATATTATTTTTATTGTTCATATATTTTTTTCCTTATATATTTCTTTCTTATGTACTTTACCTTAACATTAAGCGCTACTATTCCATTTTTGAAGTCTCCATAAGGACAATACACTTTAAACCCGTAGTCAAGGCCGGCTCTATTTATATATTCTTCAGTTTCCAAGAGAGTCAATCCGGAGAGGCTTCTCGGCCAATCACACTTAAAAACAGACTTCATCTCCCCCCACTCTTCGATAGGAACAAACTTCAACGGCTCAGTACACATGATAACTTCAATAACAGTATATGGCAAATGAATGATTAATATGAATCGTATTTGAGCGAAGCGACCTTCCTCTCTTTGCCGAGATAGTATTAGGACTATATTAGTCATATTTGCACACAGATCATATATTTATATAAACACATTCAGTGTTATTGTTCTGGTAACCATAAATTATGGAAAAGGCAAAAAAATGTATGGAAAGTTTATTTTGGAACAATGAAAAATGGAGGTAAATATAATAAAAATAATATTTTTAATCAATCGTTTATTTTTTGTACCAGCAACCATCGATCACATCCAATCCTATCGAAATTTAGTTTATCAAATAAGTTTTTAGGCTTTATATTATTTTCCAAAGTGTAACCGAGAACATTTTTTCCTTTCCTTAATTCCTTGTTTGTAACATATCGTAAGATGCATTCTGCGTAACCTTTTCTTCTCTGTTCCTCTATACAGTAGAGATGGCTCAAATGGCCGTCGTTGTCAGTAGTTACCCAGTAGTAGTAGGGGATTCCCTTCATCCGTATATAGAACGAATAACAAATGGTTCCTCGCTAATGCTTCAAAGTATTTGATTGTATTTTTTCCATGGTATGTCCATGTTTTGTCTATTATATCCAAATGTTCACTTTTAGGTTCCGCGATGTACGTGTTGGCGGGAACACTGAAAACACGTTATTTTATTTTTAAAAGAAAATATATTTTTTATTTTATTTTGTTTTCTATAATGATCAAATCTAACATGGCTTAGGCTAAGAAGACAGTATAAATTATAAATGTAAAAATAATTCTTAGCAATAAATACTTTAAACATTTTTATGGGTACATATCAAGCATAAAACAAATGTAAATAGTTAAGAAACTTATAACTTAACATCGGCTGCTAAAGTACCATCCATATACAAGATGATATACCTAATACTCACTACATATTCCCTAGCAGCGCAGAATCTCTATTCAGTAAATGCTTAAACGCCTTCTCTCCTACAACTTGAAGGCCAAGCCGAACGCCAAGACGTTCAAAGCATTCATCAACTTCAGGACTTGCTGATGCTACAGTAACTGGTTTATTCCAATCAATCACTTTTGTGGTGGCTAGAGCATTCTCAATGGTAACAATATCATTTAATGGGTGTACTCTTATGTAATCTCCTTCCTAGTGAGTGATAAAAAAATTATATGTTTTTTATAGGTCCAAAACTAAAAAAAAAATCAGTTTCACGCTGTATCCTGCACACAGCAGGGACGGTAACACTAGGTGTGTTACCGTTTTCTCCGTTTCTCCGTTTTCGGTACTTTCTGCCGAATTCTGGAGGCATTGCGTGTTGAGGGGCAGAACTCAACGCCGCGCTTTGCCTCGACACCAGAGCGAAGAAATGGAAATATAAACGTAAATATTTCACTTCCTCGAGTGGGGATCGAACCCACAACTGTCACGTTACACTCATACCCTTGTGCCGCTGCGCCGACGGCCTCAACTGAGACCTGGCCTGGCCATAACTGAAACTTATTATTCTTCTGTATATGTTAAAATAAATTTAAACCTAAGACTTACGTCACTAGTAGCTACCATTCCATTGTTTATACTTCCATCAGGACAATATACTTTGAAATTGAACGCTTCACGTAACTCAGGATAGGATATGTTAGCATCTAGAACACAGAATGCTACTGCATTTTTGGGCCAATCTCGTTCATATAAGTCGCGGAGCTCAGCCCATTTACTTTCATTAATTTCTATTAATGGTTCCATATTGAAAGACGCTACAAAAAGGCAAACAGTTTTAATTTTGTACCAATTAAATGGTATATTAAATATAAAAAAACCGTTACTTAGTGACTGACAGACGAATTGAAGAATATAGGAGGCGTTTATGATTTCTTAAAATGTCTTAGAAAAAAAAGAGTGTAATTTCCGATTCATAAAGCTTATTTAAACGATGTTGATAGATAAAAAACGAAATAGACAACTAATACTAAAACGTAAATAACGTAAAAAGTATATGTTACAAAAAATTACCGTTCGGGAAAATAACTAAATAAAATTATTTTCCCGAATGGTAGACTCTTACATACACTTCTTCTGACATACACTTTTGTGTGTAGTCTCGGTATATGAGAATCTATCATGAATTATACGAGTATAATCAGAAATTTATTGATTAATTTTATTATTATGTGGGCCTTGAAATATTTATTAATAATTTATTGGTTCATATATATTTTTGCATATACATATATGCATATATATTATTTGTTACTTATCATATTTAGTAAACAAAATCTGCACGTAAATATATGACAGTAGGCAATAAAGATAATAAACACATATCAAATTTGATATAGGCTTCTAAAAGATAAAATAATTACATTTCTAAATAACATACATTTTAAATACACACTTATAATATATTATAAGCTAATTTACTTAAGTTATCAATTTATAGTTTTATTATATTATAACTGATTCCATTCATTTATGTATATTTTTGAATTAATATCAGCAAAACTCTCCCCTCTTGTGGAATATCGATAATGAATAATAAATAATAATAACTGATAGCTAGGTTATATTTGCCTGCTCCTCAAGAACATACAAATACAAACAAGAATAAAAAAATATGGTACTTACTGTATTTAAATAAGGATTTCAATATATATTTTTAACAATATTATAAACACAGCATTTTGTGTTGTCAGAATAACACCACTGCACTTGTCAGATTGCTCTATAAATAGTTAATAATTATTGGTTAGTACTAGCGCCATCTAGTTTGCGATAACGTAATTATAATGCGGATATACCAGAGCTAGTGTTATTAGGTAACTTGTATATCATGTTACATTATTCACACGATTGTTAATATAAAAGAAATAACTTAATTTTATTCATGATACTCGAATCTGAAGTCGAACCGTACAACTCTATATGAGGCTATTTTAATACAGCATAAATAAGTATGCAAATATATTTTATATAAGACGTATAGTATTAGAATATGAAGTTGGTGTTTGATACCGGAGGAACAAAAAAGTAGATATTTAGATAACATGTAAAAAAACTATACAAATACAAAAGAGACAAAACGCCTGCAACCATTTTATCTGCACAAATCTCTCGCATATTGCAAGTTTGACAAAGAAAAATTGGTGATGCGTCACTTTATTCTCCATTCTCCACCAACTAGAGAAACTTTATATTAGAAAAATGTCTAACGGAAAAGGATAACAAAAATATTTTAACTTTAATTACCTCCATATGGAGATCGAGTACAAACATGAGTTCTTCATTGTTTACTTTTCAACAACGCTACAGTGGATCGTGGAGGCTTTAACTTTAAAACCGAAGCTAAAGCTGACTGTACTTATATATTTTTAAGCCTCTAAACAGTTTGATATAAATATTAGATAAGCTTCTTTTTCATTCACGTCGAAATTTCATAACATTCATAATAATACTACTAGATACATACATACATATTACTTGTTTCCATGCCAAAATTACTCAATCGATTATCATGAAACTTTGTACTTAGAATAATCCCTTCTTCCTTTATAATTCTTAGAAGTAGTAGAAGAAAATGTAATTTAAAAATAAGTTTAAGCGAGCGAAGCCGCGATTGAGTCTAGTTATAAAATAAAAGTCATAATGTTTGCACATATGGCGTATAATTTACTTTTTAATTATTATTCAATTTCCTTATTATAATAAATTTCATAATTAAATACAAACAACAAGGACGAAAGGACAATGAAAAAAAAATAATACAGAATATTAATTACGATTCATTTATTATTTTCGTTATAGACAACCAGCGGTCATATCCAAATCGGTCAAAATTTAATTTATCAAACAGAAATTTAGGTTTCATATTATGTTCATAGGTGTAGGCCAAAAGGTCTCTGCCTTTCTTCAATTCATTGTTTACAACATAACGTAGAACATGTTCAGCATAGCCTTTCTTTCTATGTTCCTCTAAGCAGTAGAGATGGGTTAAATGGCCTTCGTGGTCGGTACCCACCCACGCTAGTGGTTCCCCATCATCTGAATATAAAACAAATAATAAATGGTTCCTGGCCAATGCTTCGAAATATTTTAATGAATCCTTGTTGTGGAACGTCCATGCTTTGTCTATGATTTCTAAATGCTCTTGCTTAGGTTCGGCTATATAGGTGTTGGGTGGTGGACTGTAAGTAAAATGGTTTCAATTTCTTGGATTTGGAATTACACATATCACTAAATTAGGTAAAGTTTTTAATAATAAATATAGAAAGATTTTTATAATAAGAAACAGAGAAAACCTAACACATAATAAACAATAACAGTCAGTAACAGTCAATGATGTTTTTTTATTTTACGCTGAATCCCGTATTAGCAAGGTAGACAGAAAAAGCCCAGTGTTAAGACACCCTGCTTACCCACGGTCTACCGAATTCTGGAGATATTCCGTGTTGAGTGGTGAAACTTCCTTTGACTCCAGAGCGAGGAATTGAAAATATTAAATATTACAATTCCTCGAGTGGGTATAGAACCCACGCGCTATAACTTAAATGTTTATAAAATACAAACTGTAATTCTCACCACATATCTTCAACCAATGCGGATTCTCTATGCAATACATGCTTGAATGCCTTTGTTCCTTGAATTTTAAGACCAAAACGTACACCAAGACGCTCAAAGCATTCATCAACCTCAGAATTTGCGAATACTACATTAATTGTTCTATTCCAATCTATCAATTTGGTAGTCGCCAGAGCTTCCTCCATCTTTTCAATACCATTTAACGGATGAACTCTTATAAAATTTGCTTTCTGTGAAAAAAAAAATAATTTGGCGGAAAGTGAGGAACGGAAGTATCTTAATGGGATTGGTACTTTAACACTAGATTCCCAGGTTTCTTTTGCCTACCCCGCTATGTACGGGATACAGCGTGAAGATAAAAAATAATAATAATGGCAATTTTATAATAATAATAATGTAAATTTAGGTATTTAAAACTGTGATTTACTTCACTAGTAGCAACCATTCCATTTTGTATATTGCCATCAGGACAATACACCTTGAAATTGAACTCCTTCGATAAATCTGGATAAGATATGTTAGCATCCAGAATAGAAGAAGCGACAACGTTTTTCGGCCAATCCTGTCTATATAAGTCGCGGAGTTCCACCCATTTACTTCTGTCGACTTCTATTAACATTTCCATATTTAAAAATGCTGCAAAAGGTTTATTAGCTGCAACAAAAAATATTGAGGTAATTCTTTAAATATTTACACAAAATAATATTTTATATATAACATTCATACATGGGAAACGAAGGGAGCATTGGACCTAGAACCATTTATATAGTTTTTTTTATATATCAATGAAAAATTCATTTTATTTCATCATTTCTTATAGATTATGTGGACTGTTATGGTTGTGCATCAGCTGTTCCAGATTTTCAATTTTTATATGTCAATGGAACATGGTGATCACGCTCAGCTACTTTAGTTTTTGACATAAACAGGCAAACAGACAGGAAAAAAAATCAGAACCATAGATATATAGCTTATATAGGTAATCTATTCATACCAGGTTTTATTTAACTTATCGTGCTAGTGTGTTAGTGTATATGAAGTCTTGCAAGTTCAGTTTAACCTACTTTCCTGCGTGACCAGAAATTTAGATGACGACTTCAGTTATAACTGTGAGGGTGAAATTATATGTAATTAAATAAAAATAAAATTAAATCAGCTTTAGGCTGTATCCTGTCACAGACACAGTAGGGTAGGCAGAGGGAACCTCGTGTTAAGGTACTCCGTTCCCCACTTTTTGCCATTACGTGTTGCATATAATACTCACATATAAACAAAGGAAACATAAATTTAAAAAATATTTTATTTTCTCCAATGGGAATCGAACCCACAACCATTCGCGTTTACAATCACACTTTGTGCCCCTGCGCCCACGACTGGCCTCATGTAATCAATATTGTGATTAACCTGAGATGGCCGCCGCAATCCACTTAATATGGGTATCATTTGAAAGCAATTGATTTGTAAAATAAAATATACCATGAAAAAGAAAACATTTCAAAGCTTTTTTAAAAAGGTTTTAAATTTGTTTTTATTACTTCCCCGTATCTGTTTTTTCCTACATATATTTAATGTATAGATCTAAAATACTTTGCTTTTCTTTGGAAAATACAGTACAAAATAAGTGTTTACGAAGTTATAATGATTTATTTAAAAAAATATTGAAAATTATGTCTTAAAAATATTTTATTAGAAATAAAGAATATATTGAAGATTTATACGCTTAATAATAATATTTATAGGTAATAACAGAGTTTAAAAAATAATTCAGTTCTTTGATTGTCGCGTTTTGAAAGTGCCAGTTGAGCACAAAATAACTTCGCCAAAAGTAGAAAAAATAATAATAAACGACGACGTGTAAAACCATAAAAGGTTATATTAGAATGAATTAAATATAAAATTACAGGGAGGCATTAACGGAAATTAGAAATCAATTAGATATATCACCGGCATTTTGAGATAAGAAATTTTAGTATAAAACTTATTAAATAAAAAAAAAATACTTACAATTAAAGAACACGCTCGTATCACCAGCACTTCACGTCTTATCTATTTTTATAAGTCTTTTGCATAAAATATATTTTTAAATTTAAATTAATTCACAATTTTCAAAGTCAAAAGAATGACAAAAGGCACCTGCAATGTTGTTTACCTTCGCTTTCGATATGTGGAGTTAGTGACTGTTAGCGCCATCTAGTTTTGGACAGGGTAAATATAATGTAGATATACCAGTATTGTATGCTTGATATCTATATATCTATACATTTAAATAAAAATTAAAGTGTCTGTTTGTGATTTGAAAATAACTGTTTTGCAATATATGATTATTATTTTTTTTAATTTTTATAAAAACGCCAATATATTATTTTTAATTATACCTGTATTTCGAATATAGCAGGGTAGGCAGAGGGATGCAAGGGGCCTGGTTTTAAGACACTCCCATTAAGATATTTCCGTTCCCCACTTTTCGCCAAATTCAGGAGGCATTTAACATTACCTCTGATACTCTCTAAGGAATGAAAATATTAAATATTTAATTTCCTCCAGTGGCAATTGTTAGAGTACCAATGATGATTAAATGTTCATCATCATCATCAATAAAGATTTTCTTTTTCTTTATAAAACATTAATTCATATCCGTCTGCAATATTTACTTTATGTTACAAAATAAATATCTCTATATTATTAGCAATTATAAACAGTAACAGATAACGAAACACGACCCATATCAAAGGTATTTTGAAATAAAAAGTTAAAAATATATTATTTCTTGATATTTTTATTTCTTCGTTCTTTCAACTTCTTGATGCCAGAGCCCAGCGTTGATTTCTGCCACTCAAAAATAATTCAATGCAATACTTAAAAAAATTCAGCAGTAAGTGGAAAACGGAGAGTCTTAACACTAGATTCCCTCTGCCTACCCTGCAGCAGGCGGGATACAGCGTGAATCTGATTTGATTTTAAGTAAAAAAAGATATTTTAAAACATAAATCTCTAACAAATAACATTAAGGAGCACGACCTCATAAATAAACGAATGTACTCGTATGCTTATAAAACTAAGTTGCCGGTACTAGAAAAGTTTATCGAAGAGTTTAAGTAAGCTGCCATAATATCTTGCGAATTTTATATTGCAATAGTTTACAACTTTATGTCTATATAACGAAGTTGAAATTATTTATAGCGTATATTTAATGTTTGCCTGGAATGTATTCCGTTTTACTCCATTTCTCTTTCTTTCTCTCTGCCTATAGCATGTGTAGATTAGCCTGTGTAGATTAGTGTATCGCTCTAGTGAGAGACCGAATTTCTGTAGGTATATTAGATATAAAGTAAGAACAAGCGAGCATTAAGTTCCAGTCCTCAATTTAATGTTACAGTGTTTCCACTTTGGGCAGAAAGCAGAGAAAATAAGCACCATTTTAATAAAACAATTCTTTATTTGAAAATGTAAATATATCTCTATATAAGATAGAGGCATTAATTAAAACATTTTAATTACTCGTGTTTCTAATTTTTCACGTATAATATGTTAGAAGATGCGAGGGTTAGTGGGTTAACGTTGAAATTTAAGCGTGATTCCATTATTTCTGGCGACGTGCCTG
Source organism: Heliconius numata (assembly GCA_016802625.1). Classification (NCBI taxonomy): domain Eukaryota; kingdom Metazoa; phylum Arthropoda; class Insecta; order Lepidoptera; family Nymphalidae; genus Heliconius; species Heliconius numata. The sequence continues at coordinate 147,488 of JAEBDU010012988.1, forward strand.
TAGCTGAGTAGAAGTAGGTATAGATAAAGTTGTGATTTATGCTAATATAGTATACAGGGTGGTGCCAAACAAATAAACTTGCACTTGACCTCATTTTATTTATTTCTTTAATATTTGTTTCTTTAATTGTAATTTATAATATTTTATAAAATTACATACGTAAGATTAGATTTACTTGATAACTCTAATAACATATAATAGTGAAAACTACATTTAAATTGGTAAAGCTGTTTCCTAGATTAGCGTGAACAAACGAACAGACAAATATATAAACAGAAAAAAAGTAAAAATCCTTGTATTGGGTTCTATTACATTGCTAAATGCACGAAGTTTGGTTCGGTTCTAATTATGAACAAAAATTGAACAAATCGGTATTTTTTGTTGAAAAACATTATTCGATAATAAATAAATAAAAAAAGTATTAAAAAATAGTAATAATAAAGTTGAAAACTAAGTATTTTATTATTATATTATATATAACTTTTAATTATAATTTTATATTTTCAACAATAATTTAGTGTGTAACTAGCCTAAAGACCTTTGAGGTTGATACATTACAGAGAGACGTGGTCCAATTAGCAGGCAGCGAGCTGAACTCACTCCGCGTAAACTGATCTTTGCATTTAAATACCATTTTACAAAATTGCCCTGTCTAAACCAAAATGACTATTATTAATATAATATAATTATTTTATTTTTTAAATAAAAAATAAAAATAAATAAATAAAATTAATTACAGTAAAAAATAACAATATATACATGTATATTGTATAATTGAGGCTATCGCGGCGCAGTGGCACAAGCGTGTGACTGTAACCACGATGGTTGTGGGTTCTATTCCCGCTAGGGGGAACTAATTATTATTTATTAATATTTTGATTTCTTCACCCTGGTAACAAGGCAAAGCGCAGCGTTGAATTGAGTGTCCTAACAATAGTTTCCTCTACCTACACTGAAAAAGAAAGCATAGAAAAAGTAACTTATATATTTTTATTATAATATGAATATAATTTCATAAAAAAATATTAATAATTTTGTCAGAATATAATTGACCTTATTTTCCTGACTTTCTAGTTAGAGGTGCTTGTGAACATTCAATTACTCTAGACTTAATCTAGGATTCGTTCTCAACCCTGCGTAAGCTAACTATTTGTATAACAAACAACAAATAAATTATTGAACATGTTCTATTTAAGATTTACCCAAGAAAAACTAAAAGCAGTGGAAAATTTGCATCGTATGACTCTAGCCCCGATTGTAATGGGTTCGATTACCGCAGGGGGGAGATTGCCTATACCTTTTTTAACTTTACATTGTATCTGTGTGTGACTGTGCAGGAGCACATAGCAGGATAGGCAGAGGGAACCAGAGAACCTAATGTATCACACAGCCTAAAATTGATACACTCCATTCAATATTAAGACACTTCCGATCTCCACTTTCCACTTTCCTCCAGAATTCGGAACGTGGGAAACGGAGTATCTAAACCCTAGGTTCCCTCTGCCTACCCTGCTGTAGCGTGAATCTGGTTTGTATATTCTAATTTCTATATAGGTATATATAAATATATGTTCCATGCAAAGTGGACACCGCATGCAAACGATGCGAGAGCGTCGAATGCTAAGCTGGAGCATCCTCTATAATATTTGATTTTCAGATTGTAATCTTCTCGTCCCGTTCCCCTTATTGTTATTACATGGTGTTCCAGATTTTCATATTGTTGGAATATTATCGTTAGGCCTTAATTACGTTGTAGAATATAATGTTTTGGTCAGTTTTTTCGAAAATACATGGAAAATAATTTAAGAAAATAGTATATTTTTAAGGACATTTCAAATTCCGTTACCAGGATACTGTTTGAGTACTTAATAAATTAAATATTATAGGTAACTACCAAAAATATACGTAAATGTACCATATTATAGTAGGAAAACAAAAACATAAATGTGAAATGAGAGCCAAGATCAATATTGAGTACCTAACGAGTCCTTCTCGGATTCACCAGTAGAATGAAAAGATTTGATTCGACACTTTCTTACATAGCAGGTAGAGAGAACTCAGTGTCTTGCGTTCCCTCTACCTGCCCTGGGTACATAAGCTAGAGAGAGAGAAAGAGAGAGAGAAATATAATATTAAAATATTCCAATATACTCAATTCTTATAAAGTATAATCTGTGAGTTATTGTAATAGAACCGTTTGATTTTGAATTCCATGCATTATGCAGGCACTGGCAACCGTGGCAGTCAGTTCCTGCATCTGAACGTGTCTGGACTAAAGAGCGTTAGACTTAATGGGAGGATTATCCGGAATAGAGTCATTTATTCTAAAGGATTTGTTAATTTACTAAGATATATTAATATTATTTGTGATAAAATAAAACTTTATTAATCTTTAAATGCAATACATGAGCGCGGCGTTCACCTCCGCTGCTGATGAGTCCGTCCGTAATGGCTCCAGAATTCAGCGGGAAGAGGGGAATGGAGTGTCTTAACACTAAGAAGGTTCCCTCTCCTACAAGGTTCTTCTCTCCTACCTTGCTGTGTAAATATCGTTTGTATCTGTCCAAAGTTACCCACATTGACGGTATATTATTTTTTTTTTATTTAAATATTGTGAAGTAAGATAACGTTGTAAAACCACGCTGTAGATAAACTGGTCTCACGACGTTTGTTTTTCTTTGGCTTTTTATATATTTTTATTACAATTTTAATATATTATTTTCGCTGTTATTTCATTTTTATTTTGCCCTTTTTTTATTACAATTTTAATTTATATTTTTTTCTTGTTATTTAATTTGTATTTAACTTCCACTATTTAAATTACACCATTGATTCCAAAATATATAAGAGAATTACCTACAACAACTTAGTTAAGAGAAGTTGTCAAATCCACTTGTTCAGGCCTTATGTATCCATCCATCAAACCCAACGTCCCCCAGGACGCAAGGTTTATAGGTCAGGTCATAGACGAAGGCGTTGACCTGGACTTCGTATCTGTGAAGGGTATGGAGTATGCTTCAAACCAAGTTAAGTAGGAGAAATAGATCATTTGCTCCATTACACTAAGTGTGCTGGGACTCTAAGAGAAATTGCTTTTTATTAATTCTTTTAAACCAATGTTTTTTACCATTTGTATATTAGATATTTGATTCCCCACTTTAAGCTGAATTATGGAGGCATTGCGTGTTGAGTGGCAGAACTCAACGCCGCGCTTTGCCTCGACGCCAGAGCGAAGAAATGGAAATATAAACGTAAATAAATATTTCCTCACCTCGAGTGGGAATCGAACCCACAACCGTTGCGTTACAGTTACACCTTTGTGCCGCTGCGACGGCTTCTCCTTTTTTTTTTATTTTGACTATATTAATAAGTAAATTAAGGTATTATTGTGGTTTAGTGGGAAGGTGTCTGCTTTTTCGTTATTTTAAACCGATTTAAATAAAAAAAAAACACTAAAAAAGGAAATTCGCCAAATTTATCTAAATACACTTCAAAAATATTCATATATTTCAAGAGGGCGAGGCCGCGACCACTTATTAACATTTCGATAACAGGTTCGATATCTACTCGTAACATAGAATACGTTACGTTTAGATGTACATTTTATATCTAGGCCACAAGAAATGATTAAAAAAATGAAACAAAGTCAGTTTAAAAGACTAGCAGCAATTTTCCTCAAGTATTTTATGAAAATTTTATAAAATTCAAGTCAACTGAACTGATTCGGTAAATCTACGGTGTGAGAATTTCCTTCGTGTAAATCTGATTTCACAATGCTTGGATTTCTGGAAAAGAGTTATACCTACTGCATTTTAAAGAATCATACTTGCCATCTTATAAAATAATATATGTAAAATTATGTTATGTGGAATTAAATATGGTAAAGTAAATATAAAACGGTAAACTGAGTATCTTAACATTAGGTTCCCATAGCTTACCCTGTGTTTGTGGGAAACAGCGTGAAGCTATTTTATTCCCAAAATTAAGTTTCCAAAAGAACACATAAGTAAATATATAATCACTAGTGGACCCGAACGCGGCTACGCCTGCTTGAACTGTACGAATATTTATTAAATATATTTATGAAATTATTTTCAGTTTTCAATAGAGAGATGTGTTAAGCAAGCTCATTTTGGGTGACGTTTTCTAACAACAAACTTTGCAAATCGGAATAGATTGCATGTCACATTAATAAGTACTTTAATATATTGGTATATATCGAAAATATTACAAATATGAGAAAAAAAGTATCCTATGTTCATACCGAGACCCTCAAGTATCTCTATATGAGTATTTTATCACAATTAAATTAGCGGTTTGGCCCTTATTACGTAAAAGACAGACAGACAGACAGACAGAGTAACTTTCGAATTTATAATATAGATATGGATAATTACATAAATATATAATAGAAAATAAATAATATTAAAAATATACGTAAAACAGTCGAGAGGTTGCGTATTTAAGCTCACCCTGCGACCTTTGCGTCATGGTGGAATCTTTAATCCTGGTTGGAATGCGGGCTTATACAGGAATGAATATTAATACGAGATGACACGAGTGTTCGTATACGAGTAAATTGTATGTGAAGATCATTTTCATGTTCAACTTTATTATTTTATTATATCATTCGATGTAATATTTTTCTTTTTTTATGATAATTATTTGGGTTTTGCTTTTTTCTTTTGGAAGTACGTAACCCTAACCTAAAATAAAAAAGAACCCTTATATGATCACTTTGTTGTTCTATTGTTTATTTAAAATATATGAGCATTTTTCTAAAGTTTTACTTAATTTTGTATGAAACTCGCCGCGTGATCAAAATTTAAAAAAATGAGAATTTACAATACAAATAAAGAAAAAAATACGGAAAGTGAAAATCTATCGATATTTCATAGAAAACAGTCATTGCTATAAAAGAGATAAATACTCTTTACGAAAGGTAATTAAGTATATTAAAGAGAAAATCTTTAACAATAATTTCAGTTTTATACTTCGCTAGCGGCCCGCCGCGACTTCGCCTGCGTGAACTACGTTATTATAAATTTCTGTCTCCATGAGTACCTACGTCCTATAAGTGACGTTCATACAAAATTTCAGATTCCTAGGACATATAGTTTCTGAGATTTCGTGATGAGTGAGTGACCTTTCGATTTTATATATATAGATAAACGGCATACCGGTCACATTATACTAAAACGTACCTTTGACCCTCACAAGGGATGAAAACACTTACATATGCTAGTGTTATTTACACATTAGGTATAATAAACAACTGCTTAGCTGGACTTTCATTCGACTCTCTCCAACTATTCCAGTATTCACAAAGGCCTATAAGATGTCCAACTAGCCGTAAAGGGGTTCACTATCTATTTAAATTTTAGGCTTTGCTGGTAATAAATAGTATACAATAGCAAGATTTATTCATACGCTTAAACAATATTATACAGAATATTTATATTTTATTGTAAAATTTCTTTGTTAGTTCAAATAGATGCCATAATAATTCATTTCCCCGAGTGGGGATTGAACCCACTACCGTCATGTTACAGTCGCACCTTTGTGCTGCTGCGCTACTATGGCCTAAAAATACAAAATCTTGATAGTTCCTAATGCAGCAATAACAAGCATTTAATCTTCTTCTTCCTACAGCGACTCCGGTTGGGTAGGGAAGAGGGTATTCTGTCCCTGAAGAAATGCAAGCACTAAGTGCCAAGGGCTGACTGTGAGGAAGTCGACGATTGTAAGGGCACCCTGCGGGACTCGAACCTCGGCTTGCAGCCGTCGAGCGGATTGGAAAAAAATGAAACGTTTTTGAGAGTTATTAACGAAATATGATGGTTAAAACGCAAAAAAAAAATATATTTGTAGTATTTTTCAGTGGTTGGCATAATTGCATACTTGTCGTGTTTGTAAAATACAGTTTCTAATGTACTATTAAAGACCGGAAATCCTTTTTAACATACACTCTTCTCTGTGATATTGGCAAAGTAATTAGTGCTCAATTGACACGTTTCTAACGCAATAATCAAATAACAGAACAGGACAAAGCTTATGTATTGATGCGTACTATTAGGTACCTTACGTGTCGAGGCAATGCGTTTAATTCCGCCACTCAACACGCAATGCTTCCAGAATTTGGTCGTGAAAGTGTCTAGTGTCTAGACCCTCTGCCTATTCTGCTCTCTCTATTTTTGTCACAAAGGTTTTAGTGATGAATATAGAGCAATATGTAATACAAAGTGATTGTTGCAAATTGGTTAGCTATTTATATAGAAGCTAGAATTGATATTTGTATTTATGTTAATCAGTTTAACATGAGATTAATAAATAATTCTAAATTTATTGATGATAATGCATAATATCTATGTAAATAAATATCTAAGCTAATAATTTACCTGTTTAGCAATAAGTTTTGCATTTTAAGTTTTTAAAATATTAATTAATAAATTTATTTCTACATTTTATAAATATTTAAATATTAATTTATTTAAAAAAAATATTTATTCATCAATTAAAACATACTGATTATTACATATTGTAACCGCCACTGAACACACAATGCCTTCAATATTCTACGAAAAGTGGAGAACGAAGGTTCTCTCTGCCTACCCTGCTTAATGCGTGATATAGCGAGGAACTAAAAAAACTGTAAATATGTGTATTGTAATATATTACATTTCCGTTTTTATGAAATAATGGTGTAATCTACGGTGCACGAGCTTAATTACTTTAATAGTGATTTAATAAGTGCCAAGGTACTCCATTCTTTTCTTTCCGCTAGAATTCAACTAACTGTTGAGTGTCGCAACTCAAGCTGCGGAGTTAAGTTCCGCCACTCAACTATCTTACCACAAAACGGACATGAAATTTTATAAAATATAAAATGAATAATTTCCAGTCAATGTCTTCCATTCAAATCCGTTTAAGAATATTGACTTTATGTATATTTGCTGTTGACATTTAGAACCAATTTAGAACGACTTACCTTTTAGTAGCATTGTTTGATAAAATATGCTATTTATTTAAAGCTGCTTATTTGTATTTCATATTATTATACATTTATTTGTATCTAATTTTACGTAATTTCTATTATAAGAATAGTTTCTTAAATGCAATGAAAAATATTTATATGGAAATATAGAGGCCGTAATGGCGCTGCACCACAAAGGTTGGACTGTTACGCAACGGTTGTGGGTTCTGTTCCCACTCCGGGGAGTGATATATTTAATAATTTCATTTCCTCGCTTTGGTAACGAGGTGAAGAGCGATTTGAGTTCTGCCACTCAACACGCAATGCCTCCAAAATTTGATGGAAAAAGTCGAACGGAAATATCTTAGTGAGGACGCAGTGTTTTAACACCAGGTTCCAGGTTCCCTATTTCTTAAGTGCTATGTACGGGAAGCAACGAAAGCTTCTGTTTTACGATTACATTTAATTTATATAAGCAGTATAATATAAATTTAATTTCAAACAAATTATAAGCTGAGACATTCAATGTAAGCGAATGAATGTATTTGTATAACAATTCAAAGAGCACCCTTGTTAATTGTAGTAACATTTATTTAGTTAATAGTTTTGGTATTGTTTGTATTTTCGTTATTTCAGTATGTGCATCGAAATATATGTGATTAACTTTTTACTATATAAATTGTGAGCCATTATATGAGAATATAATATTTATTTAATATAAAAAAAAAATTTTTTTGGGGTTCCGTACCGCAGAAGATAAAAACAGAATCCTTAGATGATCATTTTGTTGTCTGCATGTCTGTCTGTCAACACTTAGCTCGAGATCATGTGGAAGTGTCAAGCTGAAATTAATATTAAATATGCAGTTTTATGGAACCTTCTAATAATAAGCTTCTGAGTCAATGCAGTCAGATTGTGCTATATTTTTTATATTAGCATAATCAAAACCTATAGGATATACTTCCCGTGGACCTACAATTATGAAATTTCGAAGTGAGAACTGACAATTCGACTCTAACTTGACCAGTTTTTTTCCCTTTATTTACGAGTATATCTGATAGATAGACTTTACGATAGATTCTGTATTTCATGCCAAATTTCATAATTGTTCATGTAAATGGAACATATATACCTATTTACTATTTAAAATCCGTTATTTTCTAAATTCACTATCAAGATATTTTAACTAATTTTAAAGGTAAAACTTCTTAGACTATTTTCAATTATGAAAATATTTATATTAAAAAGATATATAAATTCATTCGGCCGATTGGTTAATATAAATATCCGGGTGAAGAGAGCCGCCAATAAAATAAACTTCTATTAATAAATACAGAAAGAAAACGAATTGGCTACAAAAAAAAGCTTAACCCATATTTTAAGGAAGAACTGGTGATTTCAATCAATCAAAATAGATCGTCAAATGAAAGAAAAATAAAAGACTCGATCTCAAACAACTATTATTGGAAATAGATTTTTTATTTTAGAAGTTATTATATAAATTATCTTAATAAAATGTACTTTTTCTATAAAATAGACAGAGGCTAGTCGTGGCGTAGAGGAACAAGTGTGTGATTGTTAACGCGAATGGTTGTGGGTTCGATCCCCATTCGTAGAAATAAAATATTTATTTAAATTTATATTTTCATTTCTTCGCTCTAATGTCGAGGTAAAGCGCGGCGTTGAGTTCCGCCACTCCACACGAAATGCCTCCAGAATTCGGCATAAAATGGGTAACGAGGCATTGCATTGAATAAAATTATGTGATTTTGACTTTGACTTTTGATCAATAAATAATAAAGCATTCCCTCGAGTGGGAATCGAACCCACAACCGTTACCACGGCCTCACCTAATATTTATTTTGTATCTAAAATAAATTATACCAACATAAACATCGACAAACGCTGTAATAAGGAGCAAGTGACAATTTGCACGTTAAAAATACAACACTGGCTGGCAATTGTTTGTCGTTACGCCACAGCGTGACGGCTTCCCTGAAGCGAAGAAACACTGTCACGTCGCCATATCTCCATACATCATAAGAATTTTCTTCTATATACCTCTTATATTACTTTATGGTCTTATTTCTATGGTATTTCTTTCTTTTTATTTTAGCTATATGCTATATATCGTACATAGTAGGGTAGAAAGAGAGGATTTAGTGTTAAGACACTCCGTATCTCATTTTCCGCGAAATTCTGGAGAGGCGGAAATCAGAATGAAAAAGTTAAAATATTCTATATTTTAATTTTCTCTAGTGGGAATCGAACCCGCAGCCTGTCGCTTTCACAGTCACACGCTTGTGGCTACGCACCACGACTGGTTTCAACATAATATTTCTAGTTAATAATTTTTCATAATTATATTTCGATATGAGCCGACATTATTATAGTTTTATCTAATTACGGAATTATTTACAGTTTAAATACAGAAATATTACCTACGTCAGTCCATAAAAGCTCTACGTAAGTTTATCTAGCTATCTAGATTAGTAATCTATCATGTGAAGTTGATAATGAAGTAGAAAAACAAATACTTTTATCACGTACACGCTGAATCCCGCACATAACAGGGTAAGCAGAGAGAACGTAGTGTTAAGACACTCCGATCCCCACTTTCCGCCGAACGAACAAACTTTTCGAGGCGTTGTGCGTTCAGTGGCGGAACTCAACGCCAGGCTTTTGCCTTCGTACCAGAATCAAGAATAATCAAAGAAAAAATATTAAAAAAATAATTTCCCCGAGTGCTAATTGAACACCAAGCCGTCGCGTTACAGACACGCCCTTGTGCCGCTGTACTATGACGACCTCAAAACCATAAATAAATCAACAATCACTTCCCATATATACAGCTAAGACATATCAATTATTAACAATCGTAGCGTAAAACGTGAAATTTCAATATATCCCCCATAGGCGGGCTATTATCCATTAAATAAATTTTATTCGTGATAAGGCGAGGGGCGGGCGGGGGGGTGCTGGGCGCCGGCGGGACGCCCCAGTCGCCGCCGACCGCTTGCCCCGCGACGTCGTGTCCCTCTTAAAGAGAAGCTGCTCTATATTTACTCGCCAGTCGATTTATTTCTACACCGCTCTCCGTATTATTGACCTACTGACAGTGAATTGTGTTCTAGCCAGTGTATCAGCTCTCCGCCCGCTAGTGATGCCCGTAAGTAGTTTTGGACACTGAGTTTGATGTATTTAAGATCAACGATGTTACGGCCATTTTATATAGAATGCCGACCAACCTTGAAATTTCGTTTATATAGTATTTAGTTAATGACAGATGGTTTTCAGTACATTTTTTCTGTGAGTAAAGGTCTTAAGTTATAAATAGATATAGATAGATAAAGTTTTTTTTTTTTATATAAGAAAAAACTGGGTGTTGCTCGCGTCTGGCCGTTGTATTCCGGGAGTTCGAAAACATGCATCTTATTTGTGTCAAGGTTTATATACGATTTTGTTTTCTATATAATAATTTAAACAATACACGAACGACTCTCGTCGCCATAAAATATTCTACAATGGACGCGTTGATTAGACATTCTTGCCAAGCCCCAGCCAGATATCTTTCTATTCTCGAAGACGAATTCTGAGTGTACTTTTTTTTTATATTTTACATACTTAAATTTCTGCATACGCTTCAGAAATGAATGTGACGTTATTAATAATGTGAATGTTGTGTAATTTAGGGGAATCGTGCGTTGGTTCTTAAAAAATTTGCGTTTTCATAGAAATATTTTCATATAATATGTATAATGAGGATTATTATTTTCAAGGAAATGCATAATATTTCTTTATATTCTGTGTACGTTTACTGATAACAAGGTAGGAAACTGTCAATCAAATCAAACAAATCAAATAAAAACTTTATATATGGAACTAGGAATGTCTGTATTTTATATATACTATAACTTCTCCTACGTCGATTGGTAGAGTTAGGTAGACTAGACTTAATCACTAGAGCAAGTATAAATGAATCAGTTTCACGCTGTATCCCGCACACTGCATGGTAGGCAGAGGTAACCTAGTGTTAAGACACTCCGTTCACCATTATCCGCCAAATTCTATAGGCATTGCGTGTTAAGTGGCGGAACTCAACGCCGCTCTTTGCCTAGACACCGGAGCTAAGAAATGAAAATATATCTTGTGGCCTTGTGGCTTTAGGCCACAAGAGGCGTGGCACAGTGGCACGCCTGGGCTTAACTGCAAATCTGCAAATCAATTAAGATTCACTATAAAACAACGGAACCGGAAGCATTAATAAAAGTAGTCAAATACATTACCATAATTCAACTCACAATCGGTTCACATTAAAACGCTGCCAAATACAAAAGTCAAGTGAACACAAATCTTATCAGTTGCAATCAAACATGAAAGGTCTGAATAAACAGAGCCACATAAATCCGGCGGGTTATTGATGCGCTACGGAAATTGCTTTCCCTCGTGCCGGCCACGCTTCCTGCCATCAGCTCTCTCTACGTTCACTGCATCTCACATTCTATTCCATTTCTTATTATTTGCACATTCCACCGCCTTATGGAAATTACTTTAGGTTCTATACTAGTGTTATAATACGTTTTACCCTTTATTTTCTATATATTAATAAAAGTAAAATTTTCTATGGTTTTTGCGTTCCCTAAACAAATATACTAAAGGCATCTTAATATTGAGACTGACGACATTTCATCGATCTGTCAGTCTTAGGTTTAGTATATTCAGGGCGTTTCAAATCTCCATAGAATAATGTTTACTAGAGTGACTTCTAATGTATAACTATAATTATGTATATTTTTTAATTATCTTTGTATAAAATTTCCGCGCAACCAATTTTAATTAATAGTATGTATAATATTAATTTCTCATATTTCTCTATATATGAGAAATTAATTTACTGATTTACAGAGTTTCTACGTTTGAGATATGAACTTTATGTTTCTATATAAATAGTAATAGATTTAGTACTGCTTAAATAGGTCATAATTTTGACAACTTTAATTTGACGTCCTAGAACAGTGGAAAAGTATTCAATTGTAAATAGCACTATATATAGTAAAATATTTAACAATCTTCAATTCAGATACACTATGTGAGGTTGGAAGTGAATAACTGATTCGATTGGAACCCACAACCACCGCGTTAGTTACACTTTTGTACCACTGAACCAGAGGAAAGAATAGGATATAGAGGCCTTCTATATTATATTTACGGCAATTATAACCTTGAGTTATTTCATCAGCCTATCCCCGATCGTAGGCCACTGCTGATCGTAGGCCTCCTTCATCAAGCGCCTTGGGCTTCTCGCATCCATCCGGTGCCAGCCACCTTCTTTAAACCCTGAGATAGTATTTGTATTTTATTGATTTCCTTGTAAACACTCTTAGTTAATAATATTGCATAATTATAATTTCGCGATAGCAATTAGAAAATATCTACAAAAAAACAACTTAAACTAGTAAAAAATAATATTAAAAAAAAATGTAAAACCTTATTTCGCGATAATAATTAAGAAAATATTTACAAAGAAAACAACTTAAACTAGTAAAAAATAATTTAAAAAATAATGTAAAACCAGATCAAAATGCTAGTACAGATCGACCGCTCGCAATTGCAATTGCTCTCGACTTTCCGCCTTATTGAGTATGAAGATGAAATAAAACAATATTAAGTAGCTTTTGCGTTCTCGTTGACGGGAAAAACAACAAGCTTTCCAATTTTAATAATTTTGTCCAATTATAAAATATATATTCATTTTTATTTATATGGAAAAATTTTTTTTTTTTTGAAGTGAATTTCTTTGTCTCATAACTAGATTCTGTTTGCAATTATGTTGGAGTACCTATCGTTATAAACCAGGCCGTAGTGGCGCTGCGACAGTGTCTGATTGTAAGCGTGATGGTAGTGGATTCGATTTCGCTTCGTTAATGATTAGTTTTCATTTCCTCGCTCTGATAACTAGAGAAAGAGCGGCGTTTAGATTCCCTAGACGCAATGTCTCCAAAATTGAGCGGAAAGTGGAGAACAGAGGGCCTTAACACTTAGAAACCTCTACTTTGCCCTACAGGTAAAAAAGCTTGAAAAAAAACATCAAACTTTTGTTTTCTGTAAATAAAGTTGATGTCATTACGGATTGTCTTAGCTCTATAAGGAAGGTTCTTTACAAATTTAATTTCGCAAATATTACTTTCTCAAGTTTTCGTAGGTTAGGCTTCAACGTGGTATTTGCATTAAAATATTACTTTTACGAGAGGAAATAAAGAGAGCATGAGAATGAGAAGCATACATGCTATATGCTATACAGAGGAAACATAGTGTAGAGACACTCGGTTGCCCATTTTCCGTCGAATTCTGATGGCATTGCGTGATCAGGCGGAACTAAACGCCGCGCTTTGCCTCGACACCAGACCGAAGACCTCAGACTTCGAGTAGGGATCGAACCCACAACCTACCGTGTTTACAATCACACACTTCTGCCCCTGGCCTCAAGTACGTAAAAGATAAAATCTCATAATACTGTAAGGAACGTTGCGTTGCTATAAATATGTCTTCCCAACAATGAAAACATCTTGGCCAACTTCTAGTACATGCGTCACTAATTAGGTGTTGATTTTATATTCTTTTTACCTTCTATTATTCACTTATTGCACTAAATACTAGAATAACGTAATTTTATACTTACAAGATATTATTAAATTTTATTTTTCTTTCTTAATCTTCAGTGGTGGAACTCTACGTCGCGTTTTGCCTCTACACTAGAGCTAAATGATAATTTTAAATTTTTTTTATAATTACCTCGAGCGAGAATCAAATCCACAACTAGTTGCATTTACGGTCTGACATACTTGTATAAACAGACTAATGGTATTTAATAATAAATACTTGCTATATAAAAATATTTAATACAGAAATTAGAAGCTTATGAAAAAGAATCACCAAAAAAATCATTTTATTTTACTATTTACTGGCAATTTGTACGTATTGAAAAACTTATATTTAAATAAACTAATATATTGGTAAAGTTGGAGCTATAAAACAAGTAATTTTTAAATGAAATATTTTTGATATAAATCTGTATAGCGTAATTTCCTGTATAACACTCTGTTTTCTTTAGAATAGTGATGTCACCTACCCCATATAAAATTGAACGATGATTCTATCGATTATAAATCGATTGGTAATCGAAACGTAGCTATGTAATTATTCTTATTAATTGAATTATCGATTATATATATATACGTCGTATAAAATTTTAATTGATAAACATTAAAATTGTTTCTTCGAAGTTGTATAAAAATAGCTATTTTAGCGTTTGTCTGGGTCAGGGCTTTTACCTTTAGCTTTTGTCAGACTGCCAGATTTAATTGTACATAATCATCCTATCTCTGATTAAGATGCCAGTCATTTTTAGAATCAAATATTATAGTTCAAGTATAGAAAATTGTTAATTAATACATCATTTATTTCATTGTTTTATACAATAAATAAATTTTTAACAAAAAGAAAAACCGACTTCTAACTACGAACTAAAAAGTGAAAAATAATTTTACAAAGATTTTATAATTTTGAAGTCGGTGCCAAGTAAAACAAACAGGCTTAGTAATTAGATATTGTAGTAAGGTTGTTGCATCAGTAGTTTGACACCGAACCGGAGTATTCAACGCAAAAACTGGCGACGTTTCTTTGTCGTTGTCGTGTTCGTATTGATTTTCCTCTTAATGTTATAGAAAGGTCAGTGTTCCTAATATGACAGGTCACTGGAGATCCTTCTTGCGATAGTTAGTTTTATGTGTTTTTTTCTATATTTTTTATAATTATGTTTACAAATATCTAAATCAGCTTCACGCTGTATCCCACAATACAGGGTAGGCAGAGGGAACCTAGTATTAAGATACTCCGTTCGGCACTTTCTGCCAAATTTTAGATTTTTTGATTTATATGTATATATATATTTTTATGTAATAGACAGTGTTGTGTGTTACATAGTATAATTTTAGTAGTTTTGTATTGATTTAAAATAGTTTATGCAGACTTTATAACAAAAATATTTAAAGATAAATTCTCAAATGAGAACCCATATCCATCGCCTGTGTTATTATTAATTCACACAACCCACTGGGGTAGGCAGAGGGAACTTAGTGTTAAAGCACTCCATTCCCCACTTTTCGCCGAATTCTGGAGGCATTGCATGTTGAGTGGGGGAACGCCGCACTTCGCCTCGGCAACAGTGCGAAGAAATGAAAATATAAATTTAAATAGATATTTCATATTCTCGAGTGGGAATCGAACCCACAATCGGTCGCATTTTGTGCCCCTGCATCACCACTGATCTCAGCCTGGTATTATGCTAGTATGTTATATTAATTACTTTCTGTCTGCACTAGAAATTCTTAAACACTTTTCAAGTGACTTAAGTCGTTTCAAAGGACAATATGGCGATTAAATGAAACAGTTGAAAGCTTCTTTTAGAACTTTAATGTCACTTCCTTATATATTTCTTTAGACAAAAGTAGACAATTTATAATAAAAAGTTCATAATTTTATATATGAAACTTAGTGCTAAAACTCTCCAGTCCTCTCTTTCTTTACCTAATGTACTTACTACCAAATTTATGTAAAGGCACCGTCGTCGAAATCAACAGTTAGTTAAGAAAAAACCCACTCAACGCCGGGCCTCTTGTCTTAGTTACAGCGAAGAAATGAAAATAATAATAAATAATCATTCATTTCTTCGAGTAGGGATTGAACCTACAACCATCGCGTTACATTCCCACCCTTGTGCCCATAGTAAATTTATCTATATATATAAAATCGAAAGGTCACTCACACTCATCACGAAATCTCAGAAACTACAAGTGCTAGGAATCTCAAATTTTGCATAGGAGTTATTTATAGGACGTAGGTGCTCGCTAAGACGGGAATTTGCAATATTCGACTTCTAAGGGGTTGTTTTTGGGGTCGAAAGTTTGTATGAAACTTCGTTACTACAAATGCTAGGAGTCTCAAATTTTGCATAGACGTCACTAGGACGTAGTCATGGAGACAGAAATTAATAATAACATAGTTCACGCGGGTGAAACCGCGAGCGGGCCGCTAGTATTTAATAAGCGTATGCTTGGCCACAACTCACAAGTCCCAGTACAGGTATCGCAATAAGCTTCTTACCTTTCACGACGGGTGCCCGGTGAGTCTATGGAATGCTAAGTTATTTCTTTTCTCTTTGATATTAGATATTTTATAGTCCTTTCTTTCGTAATAAGTGTGGCGTTAGGTTCCACCAGGTACCCTAAAGGTACTAAATGAGTAAAAAATGAAGTAAATACGACGTACGAGTTTGATTCCCATTCGAGGAAATTAAATTATTATGATACATTTTCATTACTTCATTATTTTCATTTCCTTGCTAATTCCAGCCATGCAACCCTCAATGCTTCCAGAATTCGGAAAAGTGGGGTGGAAAGTGGGAAACGGAAGTGTTGTAACATAAGGTTCCCTCTCCCTATCTATGTATGGCATATAGGATAAAATTAAAAAAGAGTGTTTTTAATTTATTTTTGCCTATATACTGTCTTAATATTAGGGTACTCGGATAAACGAGAGAATTTTTTTTTTTACAGTTTGTGTTGGTACACTATGAATCTAACAAAATCAATAGTATTTCAAAGAACTTTCATTCATTTCGCAGAACTTTAAGTGAATTCTGATTGGGGTTTCTACGTTTATAATTAGAGTGAAAGTTTGTTTTAATGAGTTCATTGCTTATTTTACACTACGTATTTAACTTTGTATGTCTGTTGGTTAGAAACCAATTCCATAAAAAAAAACAGCTTCACGCTGTATCCCGCACACAGCATGGGCAGAAAGTTACCTAGTGTTAAGGCACTCCGTTCCCCACTTACCGCCGAATTCTGGAGGCATTGCGTGTTATGTGGCAGAACTCAACGCCGCGATTTGAAACGTAAATAAATATTTCACTTCTTTTGGTGGCATATATTAAAATTAAATTGCGATATATTAAAATTAATTATTTTAAAGAGAAATTTCATTATCTCATGTATCGTTACACCGACGTGATTGTATTTACTCTACGGGCCTTACTCTACTGTAAATAAATCAAATTACAAATTACTTTACTTGAAGGTGTGTACGAGTATATTGCAAAATAATTGTCTTCTAACATTGTTTAGTAGTAGCGTTATATATAATTATAGTAATAAATTATTATAGCTGTATATTAGGTATAAATATTATGGGAAATTTTAAAAGGGTGTTTTGTTGAAATATTGATACATCAATGCGTATACTTTGCCTCAACACCAGAGCGAAAAAATGAAAATATTAAATATTTCTCGAGTAGGAATCGAACTCACAACCTGTCGTGTTTACAGTTACTCGCTGGTGCTCCTGTACCACGAGTGACCTCAGAAAAGGCCTCAAAAGACCTCTGAGGCCACTTAAAATATGGTAAATTACTCATAATGTGGAAAAATAAATTGCAATTTTGGCTTACGTCTTCCACGATACAATATCTAAAAAATGCAAGAAATTTATGCAAAAATATTGATTTATTATAATGCAGTGAAAACCGATTCTTTATGGCTTCCTCTCTGCGTGGTCCAGCGTAAACAAACTATAATGAAAAACAAAATGTCTTAAAAATATATATTATTTGTATATATTTTGCGGCAAAAGTCAAAATATGGTTCATTGGCAACTTTATATGGGATTCGATCTTGTGACCTCTGGCAGTATGCCTACATACGAGTATCAAATTTTCCTTTAATAATTAAATATATTAGCTTTTATAATAATAGCTGTTATAATTAATTTTATAACGATCGACAACTATATTTAATTTGTTAACAATGTTTCCATGTAAGTGGCTTATGTATTTAATGGAAATTAAATATCTTTAACCATATTAGCTCCTTATTGACATAGTTATCCCAGAAAATTCGAACTCATATAAATAACAAATAAATAAATCAGCTTCACGCACACAGCCGGGTAGACAGAGGGAACCTAGTGTTAAGATACTCCGTTGCCCACTTACCGCCGAATTCTAAAGGCATTGAGTGTTGAGTGGCGGAATTTAACACCGCCCGTTGCTTCGACACAAGAGCGAAGAAATGGAAATATAAATTTAAATAAATAGTCGTTATATCATTATAATTAAAAACTTCAATTATATTTTCATTTACAACCATATTGATATACTACAGTTATTTTATATTGTCTCTACCAGCAAGTTTAATTATTATAAAAATGTACTGACATACGAGGGTAGTTCGCTCGTATACAATTTTATCGGGAAATTTAATTTCGAACAGTTCAAACACGACTCTGTTTGCGGAAGCTTCCAAATTAATACCCAACTAATGAGTAGTTTGTTGTATAATAGCTTATGGTTAGAGTTTATTTTTCCCTTTTTTTTATAATATTGATTTGATTTTTTATCTTGTATAGTAAATAATGGAAATATAATGTTACGACACTCCGCTCTATAGTATATGCCAAATATCACATAGGTTTTAATCCAGATTCTAGATTTTTCGGACTAAAAACATCGTAAAAAATTGTGAAATCATTTAGATAGATTTTGCTTTGACATCCAAGTCTATAATGATATACTACTGTCCTTTATTTCTCTGTTAACGTTTTGAACGGAGAAAATATAAAAAAGAGGGTTTTGAATATAGAAAATATAACTTTAATGCATATATTTGTGAGATATTTTCATTTATTTATTCTGGTGTAGAAGGAAAGCGCAGTGTAGAGTTCCATCACTCAACACACAGTGCCTGCAAAATTCGGCGAATAGTAAGCAGTGTCTTGACACCAGGTTTCCTTCTACCCTGCCACATCCAGAAACCGAAAAAAAACCCACCAAAATATCCATAAACACAAAATCCCATCATTATTTACATGAGCAAACTGCCAACCAGCCAGAGTCACGCATCGGCAAATGCTAATATCACGTTTGGCTGGCAGCGCGCGGACTCTCGTAAAAGCAAGTAGTTAGTGGACATCACAATCGATATTAGTCAACTGTATTATTGCCTGGATTTAGACGTTTTTAATTGGAAATCTAAAATAGTGAAGTTAATTGTTTTGTTTTCTTTATTTAAATGGGGGTGGGGTTTAAGGCGATCGTTGCGCAGAAGCACAAGCGTGTGACTGTCAACGTGATGGTGGTGGGTTCAATCTCCACGCGGTAGAAGGTATAACCAAGGGAAAGAGTGGTGTTGAGTTCGGCCACACGTAAGGCCTAAAAAATTTGGCGGAAGGTAAACGGAGTGTCCTAACACTACGTATTATAATAAACTAGTAAAAGCAAAACAACAGCTATGACCATTAAAAAAGTTCCTCAAAATATTTTCGGAAAACAACATACATTCCTTTTAAGAGATGGATAAATTAAAATTTAGTAGAGTTGGCTATGTTCCATGTCACATAACTGTTACAAACCCTGAATATCTGTTGTTTTAAGGTATTACAATTTAACTTTTCCAGCTTCACATTATTTCCCAAATATACCTAATATATTAGGTAATAAAGGCAGGTAAGAAAGGAAACGTAGTGTTATGACACTCCTTTGTCAAATCTGGAGAATGGAAATCATCACTCCTGGGAGGGAATTCGACCCATCAGTCGTGGTGTAGGGGCACAAAGTGTGAATTTAAGCGCGACAGGTTGTGGGTTCGATTCAGTTCCATTTGAGGAAATGAATCATTAAATACTTTAATTTCTTCGCTATAGTGTCAAGGAAAAGAACCTTGGCCTTGGCCCAGGAAAAGCCCTGAGTTTCTCAGCCGTGTTGAGCTCCATTTTCCGCCTAATTCTTTATAGAATGGAGTGGAATTCTTTATAAATGGAGAACTGAGTGTCTTAACACTAGGTGCTCTTTCCATATCACTAAAAAACAACAAAGAAAATTATCACAATTCTCCCTCTCTCTTCGTACCCTTCATAACAAATTTATGTCTCGATAAATTTCTGTATAATTCTATTCTATTATCTTTATTCTATATAAATATTTACAAAGTAGATGAGAAGTTACTCAATTTGTAATCAGCTAAGGCTTGTACCGACGCGACGTACAAGACGCCGCAACCCCAATAAATCCTTTGAGCCAATCTATGATCCCATACCAGATGGTGCTTGTGGTGGGTGTGGTGGTGGTGGTGAATAATGTTAGGAATGGTAGTTTACTATTGAAAAAAATATAAATATTTTCTTAGATAGGGTTACGCAAACTATCGATGTAATTTTCGATATTTTTTAGCTTCACCTGTATATCGTATACTAAGTTAGACAGCGGGAACCTATTGTTATAACACTCCGTATCTCATTTTCCATAGAATTCTGGAACCATTCAGTGTTGAGTGCTTAAATAATAAACTTCATCTAATGGGAATCGAATCGCTTGTGACCTTGCGCCACGAATGGCCTCAAATTCGAAAACTTACTATTCAAATCATTCTTTGTAAGTCGCATAAGATTAATTCAACAAAATAAAATAAATTTGTAAACAATAAATTTAAAGTACAGTACAAAGTGCAATAAAAGAATGAAATTAAGAAACTTTTTACGTTTATTGTTACTGGAAACATGTTTAACAACAATCAAATTGAGAAAAACGATAGTCCCTAGGTAAATTGTGATGGTCTCATTACACCCAGAATTTGGGGGAAATGGGGAAGGAGAGTCATAACACTAAGTTCACTATGTCTATCCTGCTAAATATGAAATATAGCGTGAAGCTGAAAAAATTACAGAAACTTGTAATTTTTTTTGCCTTATTTTGTACTAGATTGCTAAAATAAAAATGATTAGACTCGCTTTGCAATTTTTGTACATCCATTACGACATGGATTACAGATGTGAAAATAAATAATTGATTCTATCAAATAAATAATAAATTTTACATATAACACATGTATTTAAAAAGATAAATGGAAATAGTAAATTTGACATTTCATTTAAAAATACATTTTTCTATTATTTATTTATAATTTTTTTAATACAATTACAATAATAGTATGAAACTTTCTTTGATGTAGAAACGTAAACGAGATGTTGAGGTTCCAAGTTTTCATGAAAAGTGGAGAACCTTGTTGTTATAAACACATGTCTGGGAAGACGCAACTGAAATATATCTTCAGCAGTAGTTCTTGACTTCCATTTTGTTTAACCTAAATAAATGTATTTTTATTTAGTATAGAGTATTTCTGTATGAAAAAGTTGGCCTAAAAGTGTACTACGGTATAACATGAGTACTGCAACCAGCAGCATATAGGGGGTAGCTAAAGGTAACCTAGTGTTAAGACACTCCGTTCCCCATTATCCGCCAAATTTTTCTAGGCACTACATGTCGTGTGGCGGAACTTTGCTCCGACCCAAGAACAAAGAAATGAATATATTAGATTCTTCATTTCTTCGAGTTGGAATCGAATCTGCAACCTGTCGCGCTTACAAACACACTTTGAGCCCCGGCCACGACTGGCTTCATATATACTTTGTTCATAACATGCTATCTCGTTATCCTTTGGGAGCAACTTAATGTTCTGAGTTAACGTAACGTAAGGTCGCCACAGCTAGTTTTATAGGGTATTATATTATAAGTACTTATGTATGGCCATAAACTTAAAGTCTCGAAATCCTAACATTTAAAAGATAATATAATAATATACGTATTTTAAACAACACAATATGATATATTGAGGCCACTCGTAGAGTAGGGCGGGTTCGATTCCCACTCGTAGAAATTAAATATTTCATTCATCTAGTGTCGAGGGAACGCGCGTCTATTTAATTGAATTATTTAAGCAAATGTTAAATTTTAAACATTATTTTATTTAAAACATCAATTTAAAGACGTATCAGCTAAAACTTACGAATATTTTATGCATTTTCGTATAATATGTATAAGAATACGAAAATAAAAAAAATCGAGGCCTGGGAAAAGCGTTCGACCGCATCCCATTATGCGGGACAACTGTCGCTTTGTGGGATTTAGATAGGATCGGACAAACTTTAAGTGTAATGAGTGCAGTACTACATGTAGCAGGGTAGGCAGGAGCCTAGTGTTGAGACACTCCGCTCCCAACTTTCCGCCGAATTTTGGTAGCATTACGTGTGAATGGTGGAACTAAATGCCGCTTTGTCTCGATATCAGTGAACAAATGAAAATATAAAATATTTCATTTTCTCGAGTGAGAATTGAACCCACTACCGGTCGCTCTTATAGCCGCGTGGGCCTTTCACTTGGACTTTTATTAAAACGGTATAAATGTACCAGCTTATGTCAGTTAACGTTAATTGACGTGTCTGAGTACGCCTGTACGGTTGTAACTCGCGTAATCCAATTGGACCACAGATATCAAAGCTCGTAAGTTCAGTGCATTTTTGCTATTTTCCTTTCGCTCTTTCAATGGTAAAAAGGTAACTTAAAGTTGTTTCTTTATAACCAACAAGCGTAGAACTAAAAAGTTAAAATCTAATTAAATCAGCTTCACGCTGTATTCCGCACACAACAGGGTTCCCCACTTTCCACCAAATACTGGAATCAGTCTTACCTTGGACACCAGGGCGAAGAAATAAAAATATGGATTTAAATAAATATGTAATTTCCTTAACTTGGGATCGAACCCACTATCAGTCGCGCTAAAGTCACACACTTGTGGGCACAAGCTTAGAATTGAAGCTTTTAAGGGTTCCTTTTTGATGTCCAAATTTTTATGTAGGTGCAATATCAAATGAGGTCGTTAGAGTTAAGTGTCTGTGTCCGTAACAAGAATGGAGGTAATGATTTGACTGTTACATAAAGTTTGTGTTTTCGTCTCAAAATATGAAATTAATATTACAAAAGTCATAATAATGTTAGAAATTATTATTGTTTCGTATATTTTGGACAAAAGCGCGGCGTTCAGATCCGTCACTCTAAAACCACGAAAATTCGGTGGAAAGTGGCGAACGGAGTGTTTTAACACTAGGTTTTTTCCGCCTACACTGGTATATGCAGGGTACTGTGAGAAGCTGACTATTTTGACGTTGAGAATATTTTTGATTAATTAGGTTTAAAGTTTGATTGCATACAGGGTGTACCATGGGTATACAAACTCATGTTTGTTCCTTGTCTTTACCTGCAATGTATCGACTACAAAAATGTAGAATATTGACACCAGGCTCTCTTTGCCTACCTACAAAACGGTAAAACTAAAAAAAAACCAAGTATCTGGAGCATCTGATGTAGAAGTGTAGCTGTAAAAATAAATTAGGACTTTAGGTAAAGTTGGTTAGTCTAATAATATTTTTTTATCAGCGTACAAAAACTAACATAGTAAAATTCCGAAACAAAAATGTTAAAAAGACTTGATTTATAGTCAAAATAACTAAAACTAAATGGATCCATCTATCAGGGAAAAAACATATTTATTACTATTTCCGGAAAAATATACCATAGAGTAAAGTTATGAGGACATTGTAGGGCAATTGCAGAACTATTTACACGACGGTTTTGAATTCAATTTCGACTCTTTATTTTCATTTAATGCCACACTAACAACGCGCGGCGTTAAGTTCCGCTAACACGCAATGACCCGAAGATTGGTTGGAACGTTAAACGAGTGTTTTAACTCTACCTACCCCGTTATAGGATATATAATATACAACGTTAAACTAGAAATAAATAGAAAATAAGGTTAACTAAAAAGAATGTCTATATTAATAAATGATCGTGGTCTCGTGCACTTGATTGAAATGTTAATTGAAGTAAAACTACTCTTCGTTTTATACAAAGTGTTATAAAAGGCAAGCGACGTTATTCCATTTATACTTTACAAAAGGGCAAGTTGACAATAATAAAAATTGAACACCAGAAAGAAGTACGAAGAATATACTATTATATTAAGTAACTGCTCGATTAATATTGAAGATTATGTAGATTTTTATTTGTTTTATACGTAAAAACTAATTTATTTGAGTAAACCTTTTTAGAAAACACATAAAAATTTGAACATAGCGGGATTTGAACCCGCGAACGTTTTCAAGACGTTTTTAATACCGTTACGTTATTTTTTTTATGTTTTCTAAAAAGTATTTTTCTTTTCTAAGTGTGGAATAACACTTAAAAATAAAAAGAAAATAAAAAATAATTAAATTTGAGAATGATCTTCGTTTACATTGTCCGATGAAACTAATCATATATACATACAAAAGAAGTTTTAAATACTCAAATGAAATTTAGAAGCCATAGTAAAAGAATTAATTTAAAACTATTATAAATGTCAGTAATAGCCTACTAATACGCTATTAAGCAGTCTATCTAAATCGAATAATATAATTTGCCATCAGATGGCAGAAAATAATAGAATTAGCGTCATAGTAGGTACTTTTTTATTATTCTCAGTGCATCTATAGCAAGAGGAAGGAAGAAATAGAGAAAAGAGAGCCAAAGCAGTCGGTTATTTTGGTTTACTACGTTTATTATGGGAAATCCTGAAAATTATCTAATGAATCAGTCATAATTAAATATTATTAATTAATAGCTGTGTTATACTGATTGTTATGAGTAACTGTAAGCCTAACGGTAGGGCGTTCGATTCCCACTCGAAGGACTGAGTTATTTTCATTTTCTCGCTCTGGTAACAAGAAAACTGAGTGTCCCCACACTAGGTTCCCTTTGTCTACCTGTGAAGTTAAAAAAATATGTCACATACGTATTTTCTCTACCACAGATCCCACCCAATTCAACCTTTACTTAAATTTCAATTACCCTACAAACGAGACATTTAATATTAAACATATTGAACGTATTAAAACGTCGTGATGTGGACGAACCCAATGCATCAGTCATGAATGGTTTGCGGCATGGAGTCCGCCGTTATTTATAGAAATTGGATGTCCAATCCAAATGGACCACTTGAATATGCTCGATGGCTTTATATCGTTGAATTTACTACTATGTACTATGTAGTCTACTGGTCTACTAGTCCTGGTATGGGGCCAAACGCGACAGGTTGTGGGTTCAATTCCCAGTTGAGGAAATAAAGTATTTAATTTAATTTCTTCGCTCTGGTATGGAAGCAAAGCGCTCGTTGAATTCTGTCACTCAACACGCAATTCCTCCAGAATTTGGCGAAATATAAAAAAAATAAAAATACAGAAAAAGCAATAA
The DNA here is from genome assembly GCA_016802625.1 of Heliconius numata. Taxonomy (NCBI): domain Eukaryota; kingdom Metazoa; phylum Arthropoda; class Insecta; order Lepidoptera; family Nymphalidae; genus Heliconius; species Heliconius numata. Next base: position 172,636 of record JAEBDU010012988.1, read on the forward strand.
CTAAGCTATACAAATGAACTTAAGGTACTAAATTTCGATAATTTCAATAGAGTTTATAAAAAAAAACAACTAACAGTATTAATAACGCATAACAGAAGATTTAATTGTATTTGCATTAGCGCGCTGTTATTCTACGCTGCAATGTAAAACCGATAAATAATGTTTGCTATCGAACTCAATGTGTACGATTTTTATATATTTATTCTATTTTATTATTTTCCATGTATTTTTTTTATTCTTTTTTTCTCATTCTCTTTCAGTCTTTATTCAATTCAATCCCCTGGGGATGAGTATGAAGTAGTGTTGACAGACATCCCGATTTTTAGCCCAAAATTTAAATAAGAATTATGGAATTATTGGTTAATTATTAAAACAAAATGTATATAATTATATAAAAATTCCGTTTTCTCCGAGGAAAATCTGACAACGCTGATATGAACAAAATATCAAAATATTTTATCAATGTAGAAATTCCTCTTGATTTGCAATAGCAGACATATAGATAAGATATTTGAAATGCATCGAACATCCTCCAATCTAAATGGAAATATTATACGGAACCTAGAACTGAACTAAATTCTAGTAGAAGTGACCTCTGTAAGTTAATATTTTACACTCGCTGTCGTTACGGATTCAGTTAAGTTTAAAAATTTTTTTAGGAATATTAGTTCAATTAACTTGTTTTTACAAAATATTTATAAGTATGTGGCTATGGCATATGTTATTTTCTAGTTTAATTAAACTAAGAGTAGCGTTCTACCTAAAAAATTGTGCAAAAGGAGAAAATTACTTGTCAATACTTACTTTGCTTAATAAGATCTATGATTTAAACATTTTAAACAAATCTCTTTATCCCGACGTTTCATACACTTTGATATATGGACTACCTGGTCTGTAGTCACACGTGGTGGTAGACTGAGGCCACCTCAACCAGTTGACATAATTATTATTTAAAACTACCGCCAACGATTACATTTTTCCTTTGCTCCTCGAAGCATACAAATGCTTAAATTAAAATGACATTGGACCTATATTATCTTATTTTAATATTTACTTTATATAAAACTAGTGGACCCGGACGCGGCTACGCCCGCTTGAACTATACGAATATTTATTAAATTTATTTATGAAATTATTTTCAGTTTTCAATTGAGAGATGCGTTAAGCAAGCTCATTTTGGGTGACATTTTATAACAACAAACTTTGCAAATCGTTGCTTAGCAACGGGCGCATAGCGACGGTTATTATTAACATGGCGGAATAAATTGCATGTCATATTAATAACTATTTTAATATATTGGTATATATCGATAATATTATAATTATGAGAAAAAAAAGTATCCTATGTTCATCCCGAGACCCTCAAGTATCTCTATGAATATTTTATCACAATTAAATAAGCGGTTTAGGCCTGATTGCGTAAAAGACAGACAGACAAACAGACAGACAGACAGAGTTACTTTCTAATTTATAATATAAGTATGGATGAAGTCATCATACTATTAGTGTGACAGCGAGGAACAGGAATACCACCTCGTTATGGCTACCACAGGCGTAAAAGTAACAAGAGATTGTTTGTTTATTATATAATTCAAGTAAAGATAGTAAAATTTGGTGTTAAAAAGTTTTATGAGTCGTTATTTAATCTGGAAGTAATGAAATTAAAAATATATAATAATTTCACGTTCATTGCTAATAATAAAGTAATATAATTTTTATTACATTACTGATAGATTTTGCGTAGGTTTAAGGTGCATCGCAAAAGACCGTGCAAAGTGGAGTAGGTTGAGTAGGAAGGCAGATCCTGGCAATAGCCGGGATTAATACCAGAAAGAAGAAGAAGAAGAAGTGCCTTATTACATTAATTTTGGGTCCCAAATCTTCGATCAATTATACACTTGTTGATCGAAGTCCTAAATTCATAAAACAAGCCAACTGCTTTTTTTGGTTATGGCCTGGCCTGTCTTGGCGGCTGCAGTGTATAACTGAAAGCAGAGAACGGAAGTACCTTAATGGGAACGGAGTGTCCAAACACTAGGTTCACTCTGCATATCCTGGAATGTGCAGGATGCAGTGTGAAGTGAAAAAGTCTTTTTTTAAAGATATTTCATCAATGTTATAAAGCAATATGAATTTCCATATTGACATGCTATACAGCTTAAGCATAGTTGTTAGTGGAATAGAAGCAAATAGTCATCCTCTTTAATCTGTTTGCAAGTAAGATCTATACTGACGCAACCCCATAAGCTTTAAAAGCTCTACATCTATATATGTTTTGTATGAAGTTGAGGATATGAAAGGATATTTAAAAATTTTCTTTATGAAGAAAAATGCATATAAATACATTGTACGTGTAAATAATTTAATGATTATTAGAAAATGGTTGCTTATAATATAGAAACATAATAGTATTCTTTAAATATATACTAAAATTTAATACGAATGGAAATCTATTATTATTATTTTTTATTTCTTCGCTGTGGTAACAAGGTAAAGCTCGGTGAAAAGTGGGAAACGGAACTATCTTAATCGGAACAGTGTCTCCGGACTAGGTTCCCAGGTTCTCTGCCTACCATGCATATCCTGGAAATAGCGTAATGCTATAAAAATAACTTAATATTTGAAATATATTAAACACTTAGATTGTAAGAGGTTTTCCTTTGTGAAAATTCATAAGTAAGCTGTGTTTACATGACTTCACTGTGAAGAGTCTTACAAATATTAATATATTCCAGTCCCTATATTATATTAACTAATATCCTCATATATATGAAAACAGCTTTCATCTCAAGGTGACGAGTAAAGTGTAGCTCGCGCCGTACATAATTTGGTATTGCATTTGAGAGAAGGTGCGCTGTTTAATTATGAAACCAGATTTGGGAAAATGCCAGTAATTATTTTAATTAAAATATTATTAAAATAATTAATGGTATAATAGTATCGAATAGTGGAAAATTCAGTTTATTTTTTTATCACTGCTCTTATCATATCAATTAAGACAAAGGGTGGCGAAGAGTTCCACCACTGGACATTCAATATCTTAAGACTGAAGGGAGGCTAGTCATGGCGGAGTGATACAAGGGAAAATGGAGAATGTACACTCCACTCACCTAGAGCATTCTACGTGCCTAAAGCATACTTCTCGTCTAACATAGACGTTAATTATGATTAATTAAGGCCATATGCATGTTTGGATACACTAATTGTACTGCTTTCGATTATTGCACTAAGTCATTAGCTATGTCGCATGTTCTATTACAGATACTAAAATACATACAATGCATATACTAAAATACTTACATATAGTTCCTAGTCTCTTCTTTCTATCCTGCTGTGTGCGGGATACAGCGTGAAAAGCGTGATTGTTATCCTGCGATCATCGATTATTGCACTAAGTCATTAGAATGTGGCATGTTCAATTACAGATACTAAAATACATACAATGCATATACTAAAATACTTACATATAGTTCCTAGTTTCGTCTCTCTATCCTGCTGTGTGCGGGATACAGCGTGAAAACCGTGATTGTTATGCTGCGATCAAATTAAAAGTTTGTATAATAACTTTCAACGTAGAAAACTTAAACACGGTTCTTAGCGCTGTATGGTTATTTAAAAAAAATTACAATAAATTATGAAAATAATTTATTTCATTCTAAAGCACAACTTATAACTTAATTGGCTTTCTCTTGAATATGTTTTCAACGAGTCGATGTTGGAGTCCTGTTACGTTTAAAATTTTTGTATATAATTTTATAACGTTCATGTTTTACTGTGATTATAGAAATTTGGAATTGAAAACGAGTTATTTTATCTTCTATATTATATGAATGAATGTATATTTGACTTATAGTTACTATAATTATAAAAATTTGTTAGTTTCACGCTGTCTCGCTCAGAGAGAACCTGGGAACATAATGCTAAGAAGCTGTTCTTATTAAGACACTTCCGTTCCGTTTCCGCCAAATTCTGGAAATATTACATGTTGTTGATCTTAAGATATTTCTAAATTTCAATAGAGGACTTGGACCACTGTTTACTTCGCACGATGTAATGATAAAAAACCGGTCAAGTACGAGTCGGACTCGCCAACCAAGAGTTCCGTTTCACGATTGATCAACGGGAAGTACAACTGATCTTAAAAGGATCTTGAGTAATCTAATAAGGGTTCCGTTTTTTTCTGTTAAGATACGGAACCCTACAAGTACAGATTTATTTTTGTGCTAAAGACACTTTTTCTTTAAACATGATGTTTTGGATTTAACACCGCTTTTTTAAATAATAATGATCAGGAGATCATATTCATAGTACCTAATACCTATATTTCAATATAAACGCAAACTATCGACTTGAAAATAGAAGTAGCAGGTGTTTCAACGTCGTTCAAAGTTAATATAATTATTAAGCAAATTGAAATATTCTACTGGACTCAGCCGAACTAACTCTAAAGGTATAGCTTTGGCCTTTGGAACTAATCTAGTAATGACTAATATTTGAAGCTTTAAGGAACAAATATACTTTAGTTGTTATTTTAAGAATTAATTGTTATGATCTTCCAAACATTTTATAAGAAAGAAAGAAAATAAATCAGCTTCACACTTTTGTGTTGAGTGGCAGAACTCAACGCCACTCTTTGCCTCAATACTAGAACAAAGAAATTTCTTCGTATATAAACAATATTTCACTTCCTCGAATGGGGATCGAACCCACAACCGTCGCGTTACAGTCACACCCTTGTGCCTCTGGGCTACGACGGCCTATATTCTAAGAACATATATTATTCACTATTAATTTAATTACCTCTAAATTTTAATTTTAAGCAGTATTTAATTAATCTTATCGTAATTCTGAACGGATAACACTAATTTAGTTAAAACGTTCAATATTTACAGTGGCTTGACTATAGAGAATGGTTCGGCCTCATAATGGAGAAGCCGCTCTCATCTTTGGATCTCAGCTAACCCTTAAATGTTCCTTTAGCATTTACTTTTAACGAGAAAATAATAATAAGGTGTCTTATTTATTCTAAATTAAAGTTATTTTATATAAAGTGAATTCTTCTTTTGGATTTCATACCAAATTAGACGTTAGGAATATCGTTAATTAAAGCTCGTTAATTAAACCGCTCTCAATTCTGAGACCGATCTTGAGATGCCCGTTTCAATCATAAGTTATTTGAAAAATTAAGAACGATTTATAAATACGGACCTAAAAGACAAATTTTAAAAAAAGATCCTATGTCGGTAAACGCCGTCTTTACTCAGCTAAGTCTGATTGTAACCATTTTTTGATGAAATATTTTGAGAAGAATTAGTTCTACACTTTTTGCAGAAAACTCTTTTTTAACCGACTTAAAAAAAGGAGGTTCTCAATTCTTCTAAATCTTTTTTTATCATTAATTTCGTCTACTTTATAATACATTTTACTGTTTCCAAGTTCAATTTAAAAATTAAATTTAAATATAACTCTGATAGCGGACAAAATGTCGGTAAGCTAAAAACGTGCGACGATTCGCCAAGCAGGAAACGTTTCTCGGCTTAAGCGAAATAATCTTCTAATAAAATTCATTACCGAAATTTCGAAACCGCTTCACTTTAAATTTCCAGTTTCATTTGAAACTTGGCAATTATTAGAATAAGCTGTGAGGATTTTTATGCACAGTTGCATTTTAGTATTATAATTTAATTAATAGAAGAGAGTAAATTATTTATTATGCTATATATATGGGTCACTATATTGATATGAAGTTTGTTTTCACGCTTCACGCTGTATCCTGCACACAGCGGGATAGGAATAAATAAAGCATCATATATATCAAGTAAGAATGTATAATAATTAATTGTTATTTATCAATATTTTCATTTCTTCGCTCTGACGCCAAGACAAAAGCCCGGCGTTGAGCTCTCCCACTCAACAAGCTGCCTCGAAAAATTCGACGAAAAGTGGGAAAGGAAGTGCTGTGTGCGTGAAACTGATTTTCTTTTTCTTTTGAAGAATGTGGAAACCATAATTTATAAGTCGCTAGGGAGATTTCTTCCCAGTTATTACACATCTAATTCCTCTGACCTTCTACGTGCGGTGCGTGACGAAACTTAATATCTGGATGACTTCATTATTGCTATATAAATTAATTTCTTTTGCCAACTCCTTGTAAGTACTTTTCCAGACGTTTTCTTGATATTTGTGATACTTTCTTCGTCCTTATCTTAGCAGTTATTTCGTATAGTAAATTATAGTATTAAGGAATATAGAAGGAAATTATGTACGTAATTTTTTTATATTATGAATGTAATTTTTTTGTCTAGACTTCAGCTTTTCTTTTAATGGACAGTATGGAAATTGATCTGAAAAAAGTAAGAACACCATGAAGTTTCCATTTCAGCATAATTAATTGCACCTTAATTTATGCCAAGTTTAACCTTTTTAAATATGTTTTTATAATATTTTGTTTTGTTTCATTTTTAAAAGTACAAGAAAAAAATTGCCATGTGAGTCAAGTATGAAAAATAAGTACATACATAAAACAAATTTCTACTGTGTAAGTCATCTTATTAATTAAAATGATCAACACAGTAGAAGAAGATGAAGATGAAAAAATATGGGAATCTAACGTTAAAACACTCATTAAGACATTTCCACTCCCCACTTTCCACTGAATGTGGGAAGCATTGCTCGTTAAGTGGCGGAACACAACGCTGCGGATTGCCTCGTTAAAAGCGAAATGAAAATATTAAACATTTCATTTCCTCGAATGGAAATCGAACCCACTTGAGCTCAACTTTAGCCTCTGCGACGACTACCTCCAGAATATTATTCATAGATACACAATAACGTAAATAACTTTTTGTGAGATTAAAAAATTCAAATAATTTTTATACCTGAATATTTTACGAGTTTGGTTAAACATGAAGAATTTATAGCAAAGATAATAAAACTGTCGTGGTATGATAGTTCCTCATAAAAATTTACATATAGCTGATATTAATATATTTATTATATATACAATGTGGTGTAAAAAATTAATGCGAACGTAAATCTATACAATTAATATGTTTTTCAAAATCAGCGAGTCGATGTGAAGAAATGTCGTAATAAGAAAATAACTGAAATTAGAAAATATTGGGGCCATTCGCCGCGACGGTAGTAGGTGCGACTTAAATATTTCCAATTCTTCGCCTTGGTGGAAAAATGCGGCCTCGATGAACTCGACACACAACGATAAAAAAAATCGGCGGAAAGTATGGGACGGAGTGTCTAAACACTAGGCTCCCTCTGCCTATCCTGCTGCATGCGGGATACAGCGTGAAGCTGAAAAAACAGTGTTAGTAATGCTCATATTTCTTGCAAATCCAATTCAATTCATCTCCATTTTCTTAACAAAGTATTCAATGACATGCACTAGACAGTTACATCGTAGCTGGTGTTCTGAAGCCTCACTATTTCTCTCTTGGTTGGGACTTTTGACAGTTGGAATAAATTTATGACCGTATGGGAATTTAGTGTAATGCCTATATATTATTTCCAGCCTATCCTCGTTTTAGTCAAGTCCAGTTCTTTGAAGCCCTTTTGAGAATGGAAATAATAATAATTAATAATTCATTCCCTTGAGATGGAATCGAACCCATAACTATAGCTTTACGTCCCAGGCTTCCTCTACCTACCCTGCCACTTGCGGGATACAGCGTGAAGGTGGAAAATAAGAAAAACACATTTTAAACGTACACTTTTCATTCAAATATTGAATATTCGAAAAGAAATAAAAGGCATATAGACAAACAGACTTCGTTACGAGTGACTTACTACTCGTACATTCCATGTTAGAAGTTTGTTTGTTCTGTAAACCATGGGACTATTTGTCTTGCTGGCTCTTTCTCATTTTTATTTAATTTCAGTAGGAGTTATCTAATATGCCTTATGTTATTTCCTATATCATATTTAAAAGGAATACAAAAAATTAAGAAGTGGCGAACTTTTATGTACCATATTATACTTTTTGCTACGATAAGCTATGATTATTTTATCAGCTTCACGCTGTATCCCGCACACAGCAGGGTAGGCAAAGGGAACCTAGTGTTAACACATTCCGTTCCCCATTTTCCCCTAAATTCTGAAGGTATTGCGTGAGACTTTTATATTTATATCAATTCTACGGCCAGTGGCGTGCCATTGGAGAGGCCTATGTCCAGCAGTGGACGAGGACAGGCTGATGATGGTGATGATGATGATGACGGCCAATATATATTATATATTATACAACTCACCTAACACAATTACTATTAATTCGCACACCTGTGTAGTACAGGTAATATCTTCGATATGGTAGATTAATATCCGTCATGGCAATATATCAGAACAGGATATTGTTGTTGTGGTTGCAGTCTACAAGAGGCTACAGGAAGAGGGAAGAAATAAACTCCGAAGCAATTGAGAAATTCTCTTCTCACTTGTTTTTAAATCCATACCTATATTATAAATTCGAAAGTAACTCTGTCTGTCAGTCTTTTACGCAATCAGGGCCAAACCGCTAATTTAATTGTGATAAAATACTCATATAGAGATACTTGAGGGTCTCCGGATGAACATAGGATCCTTATTTTTCTCATATTTGTAATATTTTCAATATATACTAATATATTAAAATACTTATGTCAAATTAGACATGCAATTTATTCCGCCATGTCGATTTGCAAAGTTTGTTGTTAGAAAACGCCACCCAAAATGAGCTTGCTTAACGCATCTCTCTATTGAAAACTAAAATAATTTCATAAATATATTTAATAAATATTCATATAGTTCAAGCGGGCGTAGCCGCGTTCGGATCCACTAGTATAAATATATAAGTAGAATATGCACATCTATCTACCTATATACAACACATTAATAATTTTTGTTTACATTATTTTTATAATTTCAGACATTTCTTTACAATGTTATCATATCGTTTAGGTTACAGATGAATTTGAAGTGTAAAAACTGAAGCCATCAGCTGTCGGTTCGATTTTCATTTGGGTTAATGAATTATTTTAACTTCACTCAACTCAACTCAATTAAGCACAAGAGTGGAACAATAATCCATAACTTGAATTTGGGAGCTTAGGAAAAAACGGAGAATGGAATGTTTTTTTCTAAAACTAACGCTACCTTAGTAATTATTCTATAAGCAAAATGCAGCTGACTAAATCTATAAAGACATTCACACTTCCAAATTTATATTATGGAAAAATATTTTGAAATATATATTCTGAAATATATTTTCTTTATGTCATTTTAAATCTAGCCATCATATTTCACTTTGCTTCGTGACGTGTCTAAATAGAATTTAAGTAATAGCAAACATGTACCTAAGCTGTCCGTAAAATGTACTGTCACTAAAATTTTACTTGCAAAATGTAAATTTGCAGCTACTTTGTTTTATAAAATGTTTTATTTTATTTAATATTCGAAGCCGTAAATATTTAAAATTTAATTTTTTTGCTCTGGTGACGAGGCGAATTACGGTGTTGAGTTCCGCAACACGCAATGCCTCCAGAATTGGGCGGAAAGTAGGGAACGAAGGCGTTTTAATGAGAAACAGATTGTTTAAACTAGTGTTGAAGACCTAGTGGTGCCTAGATTCCCTCTGCTTATCCTACTATGTGTGGGATATTGCATTTCCTCGAGTGGGAATAGAACCCAAAACCTGTGGCCCTTACAGCCGTACGCTTGTGTCACTGTTACACCACTAGACAGAAAAATAAATATATACAATTTATAATAACCTCAATTCGCTCTAATATTAAAATAATTCCCTTTGATTTTGCAATCTTACTAAACTAGGGTAAACTTTTAGCATACAGTTAAAAATGATTAAAATTTCCAAACAGCTTGCGTCCATACAACGCGCGCGGCGTGTGGAAAAATAAAAGTTTTTTCAGTTTCAGTAACGTGATCCTTATGTGCGATATGTACGAGATTGGAATTGTTTTTTTTTTATTTTAAATCAATATTAAAAGTATGTTATGTGTACTGTTATATTATTTGTATATATAGAGTTTTAAAGCTCTAAGTTAATGGCTAAGCTACATTATAACTTTTCTGTAAAAAAAATATTGTAATACTTGATTCTTCTTTTCACTTTCTAAAATTAATCAAAAATTTGTTTCGAATATTTTCTATTGTATAATAATTTTTTTTTTAATTTTTTCGTGACATTTTTTTGAGGGCAGCCGTAGCGCTGAGGCACCAGCTAACAACAACACAGCGTAGTAGACAAAGGGCACCTGGGAACCTAGTATTAAGTCATTCCGTTCCTATTAAGTCACGTCAAATTAACGGTGCGCTTTACCTCGTTACTAGAGCTAAGGAATGAAAATATTTAATATTTTATTTTCTCGAATGGGAATCGAACTTACAACCCTTGCCATGTGCCCACCAAATAGTTAAAGAACTTTGTAATAACCTCCGAGCTTACCTCAAAAAAATCAAAATCAGTTTAGCAATTTTTCTTTTATATTTATGAATATTTATTTACGTAGGTATAAATTATTTTAATTTTCCTTTCAGATTTTTAAATATAAAGCTAAAATTTATAAAAAAAAAGCTACATTTAAATTTTAATATAGAAAGCGGAACTTGTGCTCAATCCGCTTACTTCGTTAAAGAAGTCAAATGAATATCATTAATATTAAAAATGAAAGAATATTAAAACTTCGTGCTAAGTAGTTTTTTTTTTAATATCGGTCGCTCGCGAGCATCTTTCCCTGATTCTACTCAAAGATTTATTAAAATGAACAACTTGGATTAATGAGATTCCTACATTTATCGGAATTGGAGAAGTTATTTGCTTCTTAGTATAGAACCATCTTTTTAACCGACTTCAAAAAGAAGGAGGTTATCAATTGGACTGTATTTTTTTTATAATTGTAACATGTTTGTTTTCATTTCTCCGCTTTAGCTAATAAAGTGCGGCGTTTAGTTCCGTCATTCCCGCAATGTTTCAAATTTAGGCGGGAAGTGATAAACGGAGTGTCATGACACTAGGTTACCATTACTTATCCTGATATGCAGGAACAACGTTTTATTATAAGAACTATTATAAAATATTTTTAGCTTCATGCTATTTCCCGCACATAGCAGGATAGGTTCTGCAAAACCTGGGGACATAGTGTTCAGACACTTAGTTCTCATTAAGATATTTCGATTCCTCATTTTCCACAACATTCTGTATTTCATGTTGAGTGGCGAAACTCACCGCCATGCTTTGCCTCGTTACCAGACCGAAGAAATGAAAGTATTCATAAAAAAAAAACATTCCCCCAACTGGGAAACGAACCCACAGTTGTCGTGCTTACGTTACAATTTTATAACATTTTATTAAAATAACATTAATAAAGTATTTTGTTAAGATTATTTTGTTTATCCACAACACTGAGCCCTGAAACCGCTGACCGAAAATCATCTGTCAGCTCTTTCAATGAAACGCCAAAAATTTTAAATGAAAATATATTAACTGTGTAGCCTACGGCTTAATATTTTTTCTTGTTGTTTTTAATTACAAATATTATTTCACATTATGTTGATTCTGAAAAGAATGTAGTTATATTTAAAAAAAATATTATATTATGAAATATTTATTTAAATTTATATTTTCATTTCTTCGCGCGGCATTGAGTACCGCCACTCAACACGCAAGGCCTCCAGAATTCGGCGAAAAATGCAGAACGGAGTGTCTAAACACTAGGTTTCTTTTATCCACCCTGATGTGTATGGGATATATGGTTAAGCTGTTTAAAATATTATCCTTTTTTTATTTCATTTATTTTTAACATTGTGAGCTAACGAATCTAAGCATCACCATTTGCATATTCAAACTCCGGAACCTTTTATTTACCTCAAGCAATGTATAGCTTAGTGATTAAAGAAAAATATACAGTCTCGACAAGGCGCTGGTTCAAATCCCACTACGTTCAAATTTTTATACGTTTTTTAAAAGAGTACTAATATATCTAATTCTAAATAGCTTAAAGACTATCTAATTTATTCACATATAACTGCCAGAACACGCCTGGGCGTGGTTGTTCTTGTTATAGGTATATATAAAATAGGTCGATGTGGAATATCATAATCAGAATCGTATAATTAAAATGAAGTACCTCATAAATTTCACTGACGTCAGTCCAATGCTAGTATTTAAATTTCATTTCGCCTGATGGATTTTCCCTCAATAATTATTATCTACTTTAAATGTACATATAGTATTAATGTGGTAATGATAATTCTCATTTAATTATGATAATATTATGCTTTTAAATGGATAGATAATGGATGGTTGAAGCTTAGCATTGTTTTATATTCATGTAATAAATGAGATTTTCATATATTACGTTATTGCAAGTAGAAAATATATGTTAAGGTTTTAAGGTACAGAATTTTTTTAAAAAAAATACCAATATATATTTTTTTATTCTCACTCTCAGCCCAATTATCAAGACATTTCGTGTTGAGTGGCAGAACTGAACACCGCTTGTCTTGTAATCAGAGAGAGGAAATAAATATAACTTATTTCCCCAAATGGTAATCGAGCCCAGTAATGCCTTGTTTTGTCAAATCCTGTGCCGCTTTCCTACCACAGCCTCCTAATAAAAAACAGAAATAATAAGTTTAATATTTTTTTTAGGCTTGTTATCATAAGAATGTAGAAAACAGATAAAATAATGTAGATTAAGTTAAATATAACTTTTTCTCATTAATAGACAAGAAATTAAAAGTGAACAATTTTTCTACTCGGCTACTTTAAAAGTCACGATAAAAAGAAACAAAAAAAATCTTACTCAAGAGTCATACACTATACAGACAGTAAAGCACACAATTCAATTTGCAAACAATGAATTCGTGACGGCAAATGAGCCCGACTCGAAAGTCCAATTTAGCCAACATGGCGGAAATCTCGTGACCCAATACTAGTTTTGTTTTAAATTATCTGTCTCATCCGTTTATATAGTCTATGGTCTATTGTTTGGCTTGGATTGATGTTGGTATTCTTGGATTGTTTTGCAAATGGAATGTATTTTTTATTTTGCTTCTTAGTTTTTTTTGTACGATACTTTTTTTATTGAATTGTAGTATGTAATTAGGATGCTATAAGTAACTTTTTATATATTTAATTAATATATTTAATATCTAATATATCAACTCCTGCTATGTTAACAAGCACTCATTGCCATCAAAATTCGACAGAATTTGGAGAACCGAAGTGTTTTAATAGTAGCTAGAGGATTTTGTGCACTTATACGGACACCCAAAGCAACTAGTCGCGTTGCCGAAACATTAACTGTTACTGCTACTTTAATTTAATTGCGAAACTAATTTAAATATCATAATTGAAATTTGTTCACATTCTGTTTGGCAGGGAATATTTTCGGATACTTTTATTTCTTCTTTCACGCATGTACCTACTAGGGAGACCCTAGTGTTAAGACACTCAACTTCCAACTTTCCGCCTAATTCTCGAGGCATTCCGTGTTTAGTAACTATGAAAAAAATTGACATTTTAAATAATTAATTTCTTAAAGTGGAATTTGAACCCTGCGACGACTGGTCCCCATAGTAAATAGTAAAAAAAATATTTATCTTCACTATGCCAATCAGTATCCACTAGAGCAATTTCATTAAAGTAACTTTGTATACACTGGGTATAAAACTACGAGTGCCAATATCGGGTTTATAGTGACGGCTTGACGCTCTCCCACTCGAGAGAGCCGGCACCACCATTTCTATTACTTTCGAGGACTTCCGACTCCACAAATTTACTATTAATTCTTTGGGTAAGTCTAAAAATATTAGATATGAGAAGCCTTAAATAAATATATTTGATTTTAATAATATTATTTCTTAATAACTTAAAAAAATGTACATAATATATGTAAAAATGTAAGCTGTGACGAAGATGGCGGTTTCTGATTTTTTATCATCACTTGATTCACGCAAAAGGAGACACTTATATTAGGCTACGGTAAGTAGTGTAAAAGCTCTCCGATTACCGTTAATCGTCCTAATTCAACACCGACACTGAGTGATAATGTATGAAAATAAAGATAATTTATTCTCCGAACGTTTCATCCTCTCTTACAGCATAGCTTCGAATTTAATTTATTTATATTTGTTATTTGTAACAGGAAGAACTTCATTTATAAAACTGTTTTACTTTTAATTTAACAGGTTTCTTTACCTTTAAACTTTACGTTTATAATGGATTTGAAAATAATTCAACTTGTTTCACGATTCTGACTGGATTTCAAATACAATTTTATTTGCTTTGATTCGATTCCTTGGCTTACTACTTTTAAAATAGGTTAACAACTAACTTCGTACTCCTGTACTCATAATATTTAAATAAATTATAGAATAATAAAAACTTTAAAATTTTACATCAGAGCGAACAAAATTAACTATTTTCAACATTAAATATTTCATTTTTCTAATGGGAATCAAACCCACAACCCGTCGTATTAACAGTCACACTTTGCCCCCGCCCCACGACTGGGCTAAATCTATTCAGGTCAATAAAAAAAATACAGTCGAATTGATAACCTCCTTTTCTTACAGAAGTCGGTTAAAAATAATACCTCATACGAAAGACCAGTAACCAAAATTTCCCACGGGATATTCAAATTCAAATTCAAATTCAAAATATTCTTTATTCAAATAAACTTATAATAAGCACTTTTGAATCGTCGATGAACATATGAACAAAAAGCTACCACCGGTTCGGAAGGCAGTTCTGCTGAGAAGAGCCGGCAAGAAACTCAACAGTTGCTCTTTTCAAAATCAATGGTACAATCACAATCTGTTACATTAGTTGGCAGCTATCCTGCATTACATTCAATAGACATTAATTCCATACATGTTTGTCTTCTAAGTATTCTTGAACAGTGTAATACGCTTTACTTGTCAGAACTTTTTTTACTGATATTTTAAATTTTGGAAGTGGCAAATCTAGAATACACTGTGGAATTTTATTATATACACGTATGCTCAGACCCATAAAAGATTTATTAACTTTTTGGAGGCGAAAACTTGGAGTAACAATCTTATCTTTATTTCTCGTTCCTATCGTATGATTGTCACTATGTTTACTATGACAATGTATATTTTGTCGGACAAAGAGAATATTATAGTATATAAATTGAGAAGCAACTGTAAGAATACCTGCATCTTTGAAAACATCTCGCAGAGAATCTCGCGCTCTTAGTTTATAAATATATCTTACGGCTTTTTTTTGGAGGATTAATAGAGAATTTTTGTCTTAATGACTGCCCCATAGCAGCATTCCATAAGATAAAATACTATGGAAATAGCTATAGTAGACTAGTCGGGCAGTGTCAACGTCCGTCATTTGTCTTATTTTTTTAATTGCGAACGCGGCAGAGCTGAGTTTATCCGCAAGTGCTTCCAGATGAGTGTTCCACTGGAGTTTGGAATCTATAGTTACACCTAAGAAAATAGCTGATTCCGACAAATTGAGAGTCTCTCCTTTAATTAGTAGACTAAAATTATGTTTTTTAACATTTTGTAAAGCAAATTCAATACATTTAGTTTTTTTAGCATTTAACATTAGATTATTAACATCAAACCAACGAAGGATATGCGATAATGCACTATTCACGTCGTCATAGTTTATTTTGTTTCTGTCAACCTTAAATATTAAAGAGGTATCATCCGCGAAAAGTACAATATCACATAGGTTCCTCACGTAAAAGGGTAGATCGTTAATATAAAGAAGAAATAAAAGAGGACCAAGAATGGATCCTTGTGGAACGCCCATCTTTAGAGGAGATCCAGATGATTTTACATTATTTATACTAACCTTCTGGATTCTTTGGTTTAAATATGAGGCAATAAGGTCAAGTGCAGTATCCTGTATACCATAATGTTTTAGTTTTAACAACAGAGTTACATGGTCTACGCAATCAAAGGCTTTGGATAAGTCACAAAACACTCCAATTGCATTTTGTGACTTCTCCCATGCGTCATAAACGTGCTTTAAGAGTGCGGCACCCGCATCCGTAGTGGATTTGCCTTTGGTGAAACCATATTGCTCACTATGGAAACAATTGTTAATATTTAAGAAAGTTGTGAGCTGGTTGAACATTATTTTTTCAAATATTTTACTTAAGGATGGCAAAACAGAAATCGGTCTGTAATTTCCAGGCTCAGATCTATCTCCACTTTTGTAAAGCGGCACTATTTTGCTATATTTCATTAAATCAGGAAAAGTACCGGATTCTACACAATTGTTAAAAATTAAAGCAAGGTAAGGAGCAATATTAGGTATAATTGAATTAAAAACTTTAACAGACATGCCCCATAAGTCACCAGTTTTCTTTAAATTAAGGCTTTTAAAAGTTTTGACAATTTCATCTGGTGACACATTCTTAAACACAAAATTTTGTCTACAACTATTTACATGGGTTTTTAGTATTAATTCTGCTTCCGACGGAGATGATGGCAGTGAACGTGTTACTTCAGTAGATATATCAGAAAAAAAATTTTGAAAAGTATTTGCCACTTCTAAATCTGAATTTAAGATTATATTAACTTTTAATTTGATAGGTTCACTGACAGCTCTAGATCTCCCAGTTACAGTAGTAATAGCATCCCATGTAGCTTTAATTTTATTATTAGAGTTCAAAATTTTTGCTCTTATATACATAGACTTAGCGTGGACACATACCTTTTTAAATATTTTTGAAAAATTTCTAACTTTTAACAAGAACGCCGGATCTTGATTCCACTGCCTCATATTATATAATTCGTATAGTTTGTTTCTGCTTCGGTATATACCAACAGCTGCCCAGTCGCTAAAAATTAACTTCGTATTTTTATATATTTGTTTAACTTTAAAAATGTTATCAAACTCTGTAGAGAGTAAATTAAAAACTTTACAATATAGCTGATTCGGATTTAATCCGGTTATTTCTAAGTTTGCAATTTTTTCACTCACTCTATTATTAAAAAGATTAATTTTATTTTCAGTAATTGGTCTAATTGATATTTGTTATTTGTTTACGTTCTGCTAAAAAATATAGTAAAGCGGTATGCATTACACGGGATAAGTTACATCTTAGCTTTAGCTTTATTACTAATTGACAAAATAATCTAATATTTTATGAAAATATTTTAAAATTCTAACATTAGTATTGAAATTGGAAAAATAACTTGAACGATTTTAGAACTAGCTTTATCCTACCTATTTCTCTTTCTATCTATCGGCCTATTTCAGCGATTTTGCTGAACTTCTTTCTTTAGACGAGAGAGCGAGGAAAAGAAAATATTAAATATTCCATTACCCTAAGTGGGAATTGAACCCACAACCGTTCCATTTATAGTCGTTCGCTTGTGCTCTTGCGCTACGAAGGTATAGTAGTATTTTAAAGTTACAAAGGCTATTTAATTGAGAACAAACCTCGAAGCACCAACAAGCAATAACTGAGTGCGAATCGATTCTATACTAACATCGAGATATCGAATATTACCCCAATAAAAGGAACTGGCTACCCTCTTCAAAAACTTTACTCGGAAAAGGGGAAGCGATCAAATTGTCAACTTGCCCAATAGTTCCGGTGTCGTAATTATAGAAGTTCAGAATAATCTATAATTTGATTGTTATCGTAAGCAATTATGTAATTATTATAAAGTTTGTGGTAAATATTGATTTTGGATACAGAGTTCAGTTTTAACCAGAATAATAATGTCTATTTTTTTTAAACTTCACGCTGTAACAACATCCCGCATACAGCAGGGTAGGAGGGAACCTCGTGTTAAGACACTCCGTTCCCCACTTTCCGCCGAATTCTGGAGGCAGTAGCAGGAGGGTAGTGTCTCCTACCAGGAGAAGCTGTGAGCGGAATTCTAGTTTTGTATAAATCAAATGCTAGCAATATAAAAATATGCCTCCAAGAAAGAAAAAAATCTCTAAAAGATCAATTCATGAGGCAAAGATATCAAGCTTAATACTAATATTTTTTTCATTCGTGTAAAAAAACGAAATGGCATTTTAATTGAAAATACATTTTAATATTAAATATTACATGGAAATAATACTTATCTATCTTGTTACGATAATATTTCCCAAGGACCCAATCTTGGCAAAGCGGAATAAGATGGTTTCATTTATCTTTGATAATGAAAAGGAAACGTTGCTATTTTTGTTGACTGATATTTGGAAAAAAAATCAGCATGTTATTATAATGTCGACAATCCACAAAGGATCTCATTAGAATTTTCAAACGATTGATATTTCAACATTTGTTATTAGACAAGGAGATTTTGTCGCTTGAAGCAATTTTTTTTCATCTTCACGCTCTATCCCGCATTTAGCAGGGTAGGCGAAGGAAACCTAGTGTTAAGACACTCCGCTTTTCATTTTCCGCCGAATTCTGGAGGCATTTCGTGTTGAGTGGCGGAGCTCAACTACGCGCTTTGCCTCTAAGCCAGAGCGAAGAAATAAAAATATTAAAAATTTCATATCTTCGAGCAGGAATTGAACCCACAACTTGTCGCGTTTGTCCTGCTCCACGAGTCTGAGCTTGATTACTCTTTTTTCATAACCTATATTGTATTTTCATATATATTAAAAAGAAATATTTCATGTACAGATACATTTTAAAAATATTTTATTATAATAATATAGATTATATACCCATTTAATTTATAACCTTCTAATTAAAGATTTTTCATTTTAGAATTTTGTCCTAACATTTAATAAATGAAGCTACCTCCGAGGATTTTCTTCACTAAACGTCCTTTATTCGAATGAACAGTCGTTTATTTTTTAAACATGTCCAAACCAACGAAGGTAATGTCCAACCCATTTGCTAAACTACTAAATCTATTTTGGGAAAATCCTTTAAGCTTACAAAAGTTTATTTAAGAAATTTTCTTTATTTTCTCTATTTTTATATAGTATGTTTGTATTTATTGTTAATCAATCTACTATGTTATACTTTTAGATATATTTATAGGCTTATTATTATGAAAATTATTACTAATATAATTTACCTACCTAATAAACATTCGTCACAACTTCAATATGAATATATCGATTTAAATTATTAAAGGAATTTACTCCTACGTTAATAAACTTAATAATCAAATACCCAACCTTCATAGGGATGTATTCATATCCTAATAGGGATATTGGATATTGTTTTTAAACATATTTATTAAAGAATTAATTTTTAAAAAAATACTGTAATTAATATGTATTGTTTTTTTATTATTTAATACAAATAGATATCGCATCGTACGTAAAAAATATATTTTAAGACTTTTTTTATTTATTACCTTTTGTAAAACTTTGTATTAATATTCTTTTTTTATTAAGCCTTACCCGAGAGAGTGTTAAGACACCCCTTACTTTCCGCAGTTACTAAATGAATTTCTCTTATTTAGAAATAGTCAATATGTCAAATTATATATCTATACAAGAATATTTATAATAATAACTTCAACAACAGTTCAAAGAATAAAAACATACAGAGGAAAGATCGATAGTCGATTAACACTTATTGTTTTCTAGACGTGCTCCAATGACTCGTAACTTTCATGTTGATTGAAATCTCAAATCTCCTGTTCAATATGTTCCTTACATTTGAACCAAATAAACTTGTCCATTTCCAATAGTGTTTACTTGAAATCAGGTATTTTTACATGAAAAAAAATTATTACACTGATTGTTTTTTTTTTAATTATGAAGAAATAACATCGTTCTATTCCGCAGAAAGTGTGGGAGAGTAATAACAGTAGGTTATCTCTTTATATCTTGCTATAGGTGTCAAACATCGTGAAGCTGAAAAATTATTATAGTCCATGTGAGATTTTGATTAGTTAAACTATTCTGAAGTTTGTCTAAATCCGTTCAGTAGTTATTGCATGAAAATGGAACAAACATAAATCCGTCTTTACACACTTTTACATTAATTACTCGTATATAGTTTATATGTAGAAAGATATTGAGTTTAACATTAAAATTTATAAAAAAAAATATTTGGAAAAATTATGAAATTTAAGTATATAAGATATATTGTTTTCTTAACCTTTTTCCATATCTATATCTATATCTATCTATCATATAATAGGATTACACGCACTCTACAAAAAGTGGTAAAATATATATTGCCTACATCAAAGCGAGGGTAAGTACTTAAGTATGTGAAGGGTTGTAGGGAAGATCGCATTGTTCGTTTTCCGCCCTACTGATTCGGCCTAACTAATAAACTAACCTCAGAAGTGAGAGAGAAGAGAGAGAAATGGTTGAAGATTCTTTTGAAGTATCTAATTGGTATTTTCGAAAGCTTGGGTTATAAAAAATATCGCTAATATATATGGTAATAATATTTTTTTCTACTATATACTTTCTTATATTTTCAAATATTAATATAGATATAATACATAATATTAAAAGACCATCACGCCGCAGTGGCACAAGGGTGTGACTGTAACGCGACGGTTGTGGGTTCGACCCGCACTATGTCTCCAGAATTCGGCGGAAAGTGGGGAATGGAGTGTCTTAACACTAAGTTCCCTATGCCTACCCTGATATATGCGGGATAAAGCGTGAAGCTGATATTTTAATTTAACATAATATTCATTCAATATTGGTTAAAATGGAAGAACTCAATATCGTACTAAGTATAATTACACACCAATGGTGGTTAAATATAATAAAATTAGTATTTGCATTAAGTTAAGTACCAAAACTAAGAAAATTACTTAAACAAACTTCATTTACAAGTCCATTTTAGTTTTCACGTCAAATAATGAAATCCTGAGCTTAAATCGCGGATGGCTTTAAAAGCTGTGAGGTAAGCTTCAGGTTTTTCAACGAACAGAAGTCTCTAGACATTACTTAATCCATTTGTTAGATTTCAAATCCTAACTGGAGTATAAAACTGAATGACATTGCATAGGAAAGTAATCGAGAGTATACTGTTGTAATTTTCTATACAGTTATTTTCTTTAAATAATGTGTTTTTTTATGTTATCAAATACAAATACTCATATATTTTATATAGGGTTTTGGCTTTTAAATAAACAATATGTGTATATATGCACAAAACCAGCTTTTCTTCATACATTCGATTTTATGGATTTTCTATTATCCTAATGATTAAGGACAATTTATTATATTTTTACATATATATTTTTACATATTTATTTTCTACTGTATTTTCATTAAGACAGTTCCGTTCCCCATTTATTGCCGAATTGCCTATAGGCATTGCGTGTTGAGTGGCGGTACTCAACACTGCGCTTTCTCCACCCACAAAAAGACAAAGATAAGAAAGACCCTTAAAAGATAAAGATAACAAAGATAAATTAAAAAGATATAGATAGTAATAAAATGAACTAATGATCTTTTTTGTTACCACTTCCACTATATTTACTGTTCTGAGCTCGCAGCCACTCAATTGGAACAAACGATTGGGTAATTGGGTTACACGATATAGATACACATATAAATTGTTCATCCTGTTTCTGTCTGTTCATTTCTTCTATACTTCTTTTACTATAGATTTATTGTGTAGACCTTTGATTAAACTTAATTTTCTTTTTCTTAGTAAACTAAAAAAAATATATTTATTAAGCCCAATTATATTTTACAGTATTTTAGGCCAATAAGAGTTCTGTTTTCACCTCTTGAAGTACATAACCCTACAAAGACAATACAAAATTCAAATATCAATTATTTCATACACACATATATAATACTAGTGGACCCGAACGCGGCTACGCCCGCTTAAACTATACGAATATTTATTAAATATATTTATGAAATTATTTTCAGTTTTCAATAGAGAGATGCGTTAAGCAAGCTCATTTTGGGTGACGTTTTCTAACAATAAACTTTGCAAATCGTTGCTTAGCGACGGTTGTTATTAACATGGCGGAATAAATTCCATGTGAAATTATTAAGTAATTTAATATATTGGTATATATCGAAAATATTACTAATATGAGAAAAAAAAGTATCCTATGTTCATCCCGAGACCCTCAAGTATCTCTATATGAGTATTTTATCACAATTAAATTAGCGGTTTGGCCCTGATTGCGTAAAAGACAGACAGACAGAGTTACTTTCAAATTTATAATATAGGTATGGATTAAGCCCAATTCTATTTTACAGTTTTTGAGGCCTATAAGGGTTCCGTTTACACCTTTTGAAGTACAGAACCCTACAAAGAATATATCTGTTTATAATAATAATAATCTGGTTATAATATTATTATAACCAGATTACAATTTCCATCAAAATTCAAATATCAATTATTTCATACACACTTCATACATACCAATACAAACATTACATAGAAGCATAAATGTTATTGTCTGGAAACAAACAATATATCTATTTTGGTCCAGAATATTCGTCAATATATCTGAATGCTCTACTTTCTACTGGTATTTGTATGGATGTACCTCGTTTTATATTCGCCAGTAAACACATTTGTCTTTCTTATGGAATAACACGTAAAGAGGATTGTTAGGGAGTTGTTCTAGATAAGGATAGAATAATTGCTTTCCAAAATG
>JAEBDU010012988.1:205204-273162 GCA_016802625.1 Heliconius numata
TTAGGGAGTTGTTCTAGATAAGGATAGAATAATTGCTTTCCAAAATGCTTTTGTGGGCTTGTTGATTGTTTTACTCTTTTTGTTTTAGCAATTTCGGTTTAGCATTTGAAATTTTCGTCGACGTCGTCTTGGTTTAGGGGAACAAACGTGTGATTGTATGGCAAAGGTTGTGGGTTCGATTTCCACTTGGAGGAATGGATTATTATTTAAAAATATTTTTATTTCTTCGCTCTGGTACCTAGGCAAAACGCCCAGCCGTCAATTCCTCTACTTAATACGCAATACCTCGAAAATTTGGGGGAAAGAGAATAACGGAATCTCTTAACATTAGGTTCCCTTCGCCTACTCTGCTATTTGCGATTAATTATTATTATTTAAACATTATTTTACAACATTAAAATATTAATCAAAACCTTGTGACCTATTTAGAACAGGTCATCAGGTTCACGTTATCTAATCTTGGATGCTAAGGTAGAGGGTCTCAACGGATGGGTAAATGTCAAATCAGTTCCTCCCTCGTATACATGTTTTTGGGATCAAATGAGGTGAGAGGGCAATGTGGAGGTCTTAGGAACTGTAGCTATGATACAGTATGCTGTAGTGGGTTGATCGTTTATTGGTCTAGTGGTTATTAATTGTGACCAGCAAGTAGTACTTGGGTTTGATTTTCGGTTTGAAAAGATATACGTGTTACAAGCATATTGAAGAATTGTTATGGTTTTTTTAACTTAGTTTTACTTTTTATTTTACTTATTTTATATTATCAATAAAAACTCAATTACTTTGATGTCATTCTTTTGGTTATTTTTAGAAAAACAGCAAATTAGGTTGTTTTAAGTAAAATTTTGTAAAGCCAAAGTTTTTTTAAAATTTTAATATAAATTCCCATTTTTTTTATTTATAAAACTATTTTATCCTATTAGAAAAACAATAAAAGAACAGCCCAACCAATCATCTCAACATTTATCGAATTAAACAATTCGATTTCTATTCTCCAAACTTTCTACTAGAACTGAGTTTAATTAACAAACTGAAGCAAATTAGATTTTATACACAAGAAAGTTGTAAAGGTGCCTAATTGAAAACTATTTAGAGCTGAAAACTAAATCCATTGAGGATAGTAGTGGCGCAGCAGCACAAACCCGTGACTCGACGGTTTGTGGGTTCGATTCCCAATCGAGGAAATGAAATATTTCATATTTTCATTTCTTCATTCTTGTTTCCAGGCAAACGCGCGGTGTTGAGCTCCACCACTCAACACGCAATGCCACCAGAACTCGGCCGAAAGTCTTAACCATAGGCTCCCTCGGCATCCCCTTCTACATGGGGGAAACAGTGTAACTAACTCCTTGAATGAAATGTTTCATATTCACTTCTACGATGCCGATTTGCATGAATCTACTAATAATCCTAATAATCCTACTTCTAACAGCTATAACTTCGTTTCATATGAAGCTGATGAGGCAATTCAATTACATTATTTCATCAGGCAATAAAGATATTTCTAATTCATATTACTTTCATTCTATATCTTAAGGCCTTACTGCCGTCGTGGTATTTATCATTTGGTACTTACTTACTCTGCTTATAGTAGACCAGGTTGAGAGAAACAAGTGTGGCATATATTGCCATGGACGAAAAACAACTAGACTCCTTACCAGAGAGATCTCGAAAGTCGACCTATAGGATGTCCAGTCGAACGTTGTCCTAATGCGCCATGCTTGGCTGCAGCATGTGGCATGGTAGGCAGAGGGAGCCTAGTTTTAAGACACTCCGCTCTCTACTTTCCAATAGAATCTGGAGGCTTTACGTGTTGAGTAGCGGGACTTAAGGGCGCTTTGCCTTGACACCACGATGAAGAAAGGATTAAGTTAAAGGCTTATATTGAGTTGAGTTCTAGTTTGTTCATAAACATTCTGGTTTGTTGCCTTTTTTGCTAGTAATATCTTTTGCACTTTTATCATATACAAATATAAGATATATATGTATATATAGTCGCTATATTTTAAACACAATGTTGGCAAAATTTTCACGAAGAACCATAATTCTAATTGTAGTACTCGTAGTTCTTAATATATATAGTAGCAATTAAGGTAATGGGTAGTAAAAGTTTTCTGACATATTTTACAATTTGCTTAATATGTTTCTGAGGGGTGTGTAGTCCCCCCCAGTTAGTGCCCCCTTTTTCTCTTGACATACAGACTTTCTGCCACGGCTTTGCCTATTATCTGTGTAAGGTTAGGCCGTCGTGGTGCAGTGGTACAAAGGTGTGAGTGTAAATGCGACGGTTATGGGTTTTATTCCCACTAGAGGATTGTATTTTATTTATTTTAATTTTCCTTTATTCCCTGGTTATAAGGCAAAGCCCAATTCCATTATTACTGTTTAAAAAGTACATTATGTAAGCTATAAAGAGCTTTATTTATCCATCTATCTATTTATTGTTTATATTCAAATATTCTTCAAGAACATCCTTCAGTTAAATGATTATCATTAAAAGATCGTTTGAATTTGTAGGACACGAATTTTGACCTATTTAACTAATACAAATTTTATTACCCAAATATTTACATTTAAAAAAAAATTGTATCATTAATTTTATCATTTTGTCTTACAAAAACTTATAAAAAAGTAATTCAATAATAGAAAAATGATTAAAAATATTGAAATTAACATTTTCCGAGAAGATTTTAGTATACAGACCAACTTAGGTCGTTAAGTCTCCTCACTGTAATATATTCATGCTCCAAGTTCCAGATAAGCTGACTGAAGATATGAGGAGGATGTGTCAGCATCTTACTTTGTGTTAGAGATATTTACTAGATTTTTCATTTAAAATTTAATATTTCCAAAAATGTTTCTACTCATCTAATATAACGTTATAAAGAAGATTAATGGTATAAGTGCTTAAGATGAACTTTTGATATCGGCGTTATTTTTCCTTCATTGCTTGCTTGTTATATTAGAAATAGTTAAAATTATTTACTTCAGCTAATTTTAAAATCATTATTTTAGTATTGTTTTCTGTTTAAAAAAAGTTTTTTTATTATTAACGGCTAAAAAGAATAAAATTAAAAAGTTCTTTTGTACGGATTTGAACGGATTTGGGGTTGTCATATAGTTTCTAAGTTTTGCAGGGAAAAGTTGCACCCGACTGCAAGAAAATGGATATGGTTGAGGGTGTCTTGTACGTTGAATGTGTTATTTAAACTTACTTTTCACGCAGTCGGTTAAATTTTAACCAATTTATTAAACAACTTCCTTTCAGCACTATAATATGAAAAACGAATTTTCACCAAATTTTGGAGACATTGCGTGGAACTCAACACCGCGCTTTGCCTCTATACCAGAGCAATGAATTAACATATTAATATTTTATTCCTTAGAGTGGGGGAATCAAACCCACAACCGTCATGTTTACTGTCAAACGCTTATGCCCCTGCGCCAGGACGACCTCAAGTCAGCTTTTGATCTATACATATATTCGTCCCTATGAATTCTTAGATATTAGCAATTCTTAGATAGGATAGATTCTTCTGTAGGTACTTGTCCAGAATAACTTTAAAACTTTTAAATCAATTTTGTTTATACAAGATCATATTAAAGTATTTTCATTTCCCTAACTTAGTAGCATAATTAATAAAAGATTAACTTTTCATATTTTTTTATCCTCATTTGCTTGGAGAGCATTAAGAAACGCCTGTTTTTTAGAAATTTGTAAAAATATTTTAATCATTGGATGCTTTTAACATAAAAATATATTTAGCGTCTTAAGTAAAATCTTAGCAGCGCGCGTTAGAAAAATACATTATATTACAAGGAAGTAATCATTGATCTAATGTAAGTTTTTTTTGGCTTCATGCTGTATCCTGCACATAGCAGACTAGGGAGAGGGAACCTAGTGTCAAGACTACGCATTAAATTCTGGAGGTATTGGGTGTTGATTGGCGGATCTCAACGCCTCATTAGTAGAGCGACAAAATAAAAATATCAAACACTTCAATCCTCCGAGCGGGAATCGAACCCACTGCCATATCACGTCGTACCAAAGTATCAAACCCTCCATTAAATTCGATTCCCTTTTACCTATAATAGACAATATATATATCTCATTGTTTTTACTTAAATATTAATTGTTAAATAATATTTATACTCTTTCAAGTTCAACGAAAATTGCCGTAGATTTTCTTTGTGCTTAGAAATTAGTTTAGTTTCGACCCCTTTTCACTTTTCTGGAATCTTTCTCAAACGGTTGTTCATTGTTTGAAAATATTTAGCTATGCCGACTATTTTATATAAAGGCTGAATATTACAAACAGTATAATATTTATTTCTTGTTACTTAAGGTTAAGTTAATTTTCGATAGCATTCCTTTTTTATGAAATAAATTATTTTTATTTCCTCGCTCTGGTGAGGCAAAGCACGGCGTTGAGTACCGCCACTCAATACACAGTACCTCCAGAATTCGGCGAAAAGAACCGAACGAAAGTGTCTTCATGGGAACAGAGTATCCTAACACTGGATTCTCAGTTTTCCTCTGCCTTCTCGGCTATGTGCAGGATATTAGTATCTATTTTTTTTTACATTGTTAACCAACACAAAGATTATTATTAACAATAGAAGAGTTTTTTTATGTATAAATAATATCCACCTGGTAGAAGATTTAACCCAAGACTCTTCAGGCATGCGGCAGACGTGTCCGGCCCAGTCCCATTTCAGCGATTTTTGTGCGAGAGCGCAGTTGGATGCTAAGAAAAGGAGAATCCGAGCTCTAAAAGGAGAATTGGCAGACCAAAATAGAGATGGCGAGACGAGCTGGACCATTATAAGCCTGACTGGTGCTCAATAGCGCGAAATAGACCAGAATGGAAAAAGTGGACAGAGGCCTTTGCCCAACAACGGGATAGTTCAGGCTAGGGAAAAAATAAATAAATAATTATAAAGATATATATTATATCTTCGATAACTAAAATATGAAGTGATATTTCTCCTTGCTGAATAGTGAATGAAACATCTCGTTCTTATTGTATCGAATAGCATCAACTGAAATTGATTTATTTATGCTCGAATACACCGCAACCACTAGTAAATATTAGAGCAAATATGTTTTATTTTCTTACCGTAAATATTTCCTTTAAATGGTTTTTTATTAACTTTACACTGTATCCCGCACATAGCAGGATACGCAGAGGGAGCCTAGTGTAAAGACACTCTGTTCCCCGACCGAATGCTGGAGGCATTGCGTATTAAATGGCGGAACTAAATATTTCCTTTCCTCGAGTGGAGATCGAACCCACAACCAGTCGATTTTGCAGCACACTTTGTGCCCCTTTGCCACGACTGGTCTTATATATTGCCTATACATCAGGAAAAAAATAATAAAAAAGTGATTATTATTATATAATTATATTAAAGCTAAAATAACTATAAAAGAAGAAATTTAGATCAAACGCTGTAACTTCCTAATTTTAGTACCAAAAAAACCGTATAAAAATTTGTATAACTAACGAACTAAGTAGTCGTAGATTTTTATCACATTTTAAAAGAAATTTTCCTCGGGAGAGAATTTTAAAACTGTTTTAGTCATTATCGACATACTCGTAGCTTCACTGCATCTAAGAGGTGCCAAGGCGAAACTGGGTCGAAAGTCATTTCAAATTCCTCTATCCACAGGTTATTCTGTCTTTTACATTAATACCACTCAGGTTGAAATCGACAATTTTTATACCTTTTGATTGAAAATCCAAAGACTCTTGTTTTATTTAACACAACAGATTTTGGATTTTCATTTAGAAGCTATAAGGGTTATTATTGTATGTCAAAATTTGTGATATTTTCTCGCATACCTATGGGTGACTTAGCGAGGATTGTCAAAGTTGACACTTCAATACACACTGAAATGAGTTTTAGCGAGGTTTTACATTCGTATTAATTTTTAAGCAAAAAAAAAATTATTTGCAATATTGAATTTTAATAAGGCATTTGTGTATATTAATTATAGTAAAAAATTGTTGTTTAATAGCGGAACTCAGCGCCGCGCAGCGCGTTATTCAAAAATAATCTATTCCCCCGAGTGAGAATCGAGTCCACGACCATCGTGTTTACAGTCTTACCACTGCGTCTCGACGGAATGATTAGTTTTAATTTTTTAATCATTCAGAAGTCTTTAAGAAGTCTATTCGTTTCATTCTTGAAAACATAACAATATTAGTATTTCTATTTAGACTCTGAACTATATTAAAAAGACAACTGCGCCATGATGGTACAAAAGCATTAACATTATTTAAAATGACTTTTTTAATTACTAAAAAAAATATAATATTTATAATAATATATTTATTATAAAAGTACTTAAAATATATATATCTATACTTATTTATGAAATTAAAATGATCTCCAAGATCAAGTACGCCGGCGGACGAACTTCCTGCTGAATAAGAAACTTTCTTTTCAGTTTCAAATATCGCGATATTAAAGCAGTTTCCTGTTCCAGTGTCGATATCCTCTTCACACGGAATACAGTAATGGCCAAATATCTATATTATAAGGTATATTATATTATGTTACGTTACAATTATTTTAATTTAGTGTTAAGGCACTCCGTTTTTCTCTCAATTCGAGACATTATGGTTTGATTAGCGGGGCTCAATGACCCACTATGTCTTTACAGAACAGGGTACCTACCACCCGATTGGGAATTGAACCCCATACGCATCAATAAAGCACATGGTAAACAATGGGAACCTAATATTAACTCACTTTCCCTTAATTTAAAATATTTAAGATTTAAATATGCAAATTGAGTTTTGGAAAAAATTAAAAAATATCTTTGATTCAAGCTCAGCTACTGTCACCATAATAATTGAATCTAATCGCTCTACGTTTCTAACAATTTACCCTATTTCTTTGTATTCAGTCTCTTTTTTCTCTGTAAATAAATCTTTGCATTTTATCTTATATTCTTATGTAAAGATAGAAAAGGCTTACACTAACATAAAATGAAATTTCAGCACTTTGCGGCTTTTCTGTTTCACAAAGCTTTCTGTATTCTAGTGCCTCGGTGTATGTAAAAAATGAGATTAGATAACTTTTTTTACTTTCTTTTAGAGACGATGTAGGGTATGTAATTATTTATTTTAGCTTCATGCTGTATGATATTGCAGGAAAAGCAGAGAGTTAAGACACTTCGTTTCCGGAAATCAACGCCGCGATTTCTTTTGTTAACAAAGCTAGGCAAAGAAACTCACTCTCCGACTGAGAATCGAACTCACAACAAAAAATACTATTTTACTTATATTTATATAGTTATTATTTATTAAACTTCATTAATACAAAAAATCTCATAATTAATAATTAACCTATCCAGTCTTTATGCACGTGTTAACACATTCAGCATTTTTGTGTGAAATATAAAGGTTTGAAATTCCTGTAAAAATTTCTCTAACAATGAACTTTGTCTGCTGTACGGGAAAACTTGAATATTTTATTTATATTTCTCGGTCGACCTAGAAGCTAATTGGGTGGATATCTTTTTCTATTCCTTTTTTCTCTCGCGCTAACACATTCTGTTATTAATATTTATAAGACATTTTTCTGGGGCAAAGTAACGTTGTGTTATTTCTCATATTTATGAATCAAATTTTGCAGTAAATGTGTTTTTGTTATTTTTTGGCATCACACTGTATCCAGTATAGTAAGCTTAACTTAGTGTTAAGACACTCCGTTTCCCATTTTCCGCCGATTTGCCGAATTCGATACCAGAGCGAAGAAAATAAAAATATTAATTATCTCATTTCCTCAAGTGGGAATCGAACCCACAACCTGTCACAGTCACGCCATATTCAACTGCGCCACAACTAGAAAAACATTTTTTTAATAATATTACTATTAATAATTTTGAGCCAGCTTATTCCACATTCAGGAGAAATCTTGAAAGTCTTGAATAAGGTCAAACAAATGTTTTGTATCGTTAGGGTAAGGAACTACCGTCTAACGAGTCGAGGCAACTTGATATTCGCCTTTATATTTGAAGCTAGTTAAAATGAAATTCTCTTGTATTTACGAGATATTCGTATCGTATATTATGGCTTTCAGTTACTATAAACTACAAATATACTATAAATTCTAATTATTTTCTTTTGTTAAAAAAAACGTTTAATAGTAGTTTCTCTTTTTATTAATGTATTTGATATGAATCCAGTACCTTAGCGTATTCTAATGTAAAAGGCAAATAAAAGGAAAACAAGTTATGGATTTCATGATTTTCAAAGCTCTTTTCAACCGAGGCCATTGTGGCTCAACGTCTTCAAGTCTTATTGTATGAGGAGTAGCGAGTTCGATATCCACTCGGGGAGAAAAAATATTTCCTCCAATTATTCCTTCCCGAGTTTCACCACTCAATATGCACCGTATCCAAAATTAAGAGCAAAAAAAAATGCAATAACGCTACTGCCTTATTTCAGTTTATTTTCCTCGTAATCCTGCTATTGCAGGAAGGGGGCATGTGCGGGATTCAGCGTGAAGCTAGTAAAAGAATTGAAATCTATATATATAAATACGAAAGGTCACTCACTCATCACGAAATCTCAGAAACTACATGTCCTAGGCATCTCAAATTTTGCATAGGAGTTATTTATAGGACGTAGGTGCTCGCTAAGACGGGAATTTGCAATATTCGATTTCTAAGGGGTTGTTTTTGGGGTCGAAAGTTTGTATGAAACTTCGTTACTACAAATGCTAGGAGTCTCAAATTTTGCATGGACGTCACTATATAGGTACTCATGGAGACAGAAATTAATAATAACATAGTTCACGCGGGTGAAACCGCGAGCGGTCCCCTAATTATAATATATAACTGAATTTACCATAAACGTAACTGTATGGAACTTTATATAAGCTTTTAAGAAACCACCGGTGGTAAGCTTTGGAAGCACAAAGCTGCAATGTGTACGAATAAAACAAACACGAAGACAACAAACAATGGCGTTAAGCAATACACGAACGCTATCTCTACAGTTTTCCAACCCAGTGGCACGATTCGTTTAATTATAACACTTATTTACATAGACTTACAGCTCTAATTTGTTTTGTTTAAGTTTAATATATTTTCTTTTTAAGTTTAACAGAGATAGTAGAGCTGAAAGTAACATTTATATTTTAAGCTTGTTTATTCTAATCTTTTCCAACTTCACGCATATTGCTATACCTGGGATACAAAGGGGAAGGTGGAAGGAACCTATAGTCAAAACACTTCATCCAGGATGTGAAACAGTCACTCACAAACACTAATTAAATATTCAACATCCATTAGCAGAAGAAACTATCATTTATATAGTTTTTTTTAATAACGACCTTACTATTATTAAAGTCTATGTTGGACTATAAGTTGCAACTTTAAGCTTTAAAAGTTTTCCAAAGACAATCTCGCTTATGTCAAAAGTTATAGTTCAAACTGAGATCTACATAAAGTTTTTAACAGAAAAAGATTTTAATGTTACAATGTTTTTTGTGCAATTCGTATTTCCGTAATTGCAACCTAGAGATATATTATTGTTATTAAGAGAGTTTTGACAATAGAAAATGTGCCTTTTATGGTGTTCAGATTTTGAAACACTATGAAACATGTTCTAATGCTAGCAATAAAAGAGAGAATTTCAAGAGAGATAGGGTTAGAATAAAAAAACCAACTGTCAGCGATGTCTAGTATAGCTGTTTGTGGACTTTTCTACAAACGTTACATTTTTGTAAAAGCGAAGCGATTTCTGTAAAAGGAGGAGGTTATCAAATCGATAGTATTTTTTTTTAATGTTTTTTACCTCAGAACTTATACTGGGTGAACCGATTTTGATGATTCTTTTTTTACTTATTTAGAAATATTTATTTAGAAAACTTTCTTTTTTTATTAGCAAGGAAACGCTTTAAAGGAAGTTTGAAGAGAGTTTGGTTAGGTTCTGATTATGGGATCCAGTTGAGGTTTTTATTTTTTTAATTATTGTATTATTCCCTTTATAAAAAGTAATATTATAAGCATAAATTTATAAATAAACATAGTGAGAGTGAGTAAGATATTTCGTTTTCTCTTTCCGCTCGAATTCATAACTCAAAGTATTTTACCTTAAAGAAAGGAAAAGGAAAGAAGAAAATTTATTCCCCAAAATGAAGATCGAATTCTCTACCACTGTATCTGTACCACAATACCCTTAGATTTATTAGATATATTATAACATAATGCATTTATAATACATTTATTTTGATCTTCTCCATGCATGATAAAATAGATTAATTTACTCAACTGAAGAAATTGAACAGGCCCATAAAACTATCTATTACTGTTATACAAAAATGGCTTTACATTAAAAAGGTTTTCGTATTCATAAAATCCGACTTCCTTTGTCAACACTGTTATTCTTTCACTATAAAAGTTTCTGGAAAAACTTACGTTCCATTATTCTTATTGTTTGTTTATATTAAATTATTTATTTCTGTATAACATACATATGTACTACAGAAAAATGTAGCGTTATTTATTTTTATGTTTTTTTTCTACTGTTTCTACAGTTCTTGGTTCTCCAAGGGGTGGTTCTTTTTTCTGTTTTTTATGTCATCCTATTAAAGCGTGTGTTACGAGTGTCTTAACACTAGGTTTTGTGTTACGGGATACCCGCATACGCTGTGTGAAGCTAAAATAAACATTTGCCCTACTTGTACTTTTATTATCATAATTTTAAAATTTGTATAATTACGATTTTCATATGAAAATCTTGCAAATGAAAATCTTTTATATAAAATGTGTTAAATTTTAAGTTCAAAAGCGGAAACATATTGAACATACTCAAGACCGAGAACGAAGTATTCGTAGCTTTGAGTGTATAAAAGTCGTTTCATTGTGGTCTTTACCGAACTACGGTATTTCTTACCTTTTCAAGAGTAGTAAAGCATTTTATTTTGTTATTGTGTTAGCAAAAATAAAAATCAGTTTCACGCTGTATCCCGCACACAGCAGTGTAAACAGAGGAAGACTAGTGTTAAGACACTCCGTCCCCTACTTTTTGCCGAATTCTTGAGGCATTGCGTGTTGGGTGGCAACACTCAACGCCGCGCTTTGCCTCGACACTAAAGCGAAGAAATGGAAATATAAACGTAAATAAATATTGGCACAAGCATGTGACTGTAACAAGTTTTAGGTTCGATTTCCACTCGAGAAAGTGAAACATTTAATATTTTCATTTCTTCCCTCTGGTTTCGAGACAACGCTCGGCGTTGAATTCCGAGACTGAACAAATATAATAAAAGGAAAATAACAATGAATCATTGTAAAAAAGAAAAAAAAGGAATATAAAAAAAGCATACAACAAAATTAAATAACGTCAAATTACTAACTCTCAGTAAGAAAACGACCAAAGGAATCTCTATCTATAGAGAAGGAAACAAATGAAAAGATCCAAGTTCCAACGTTCCCCTATTACAACTCGAAGTGGCTCCATTATAGAGCTGAATTCACTTAAGGCGATTCCTTTATCTGTCCGGTGGAAATGAGAAAGATTGTGAGCCATTGGTGGAACTGGTGCAGGTTTTTTTTAGTTTATTTTGGTATTATAAAAAAAAAAATTGTTTATAAAAAACAAAAATGGTTAAAAATTTAGGAATAGGAATATTACTGGAAGTGTAATAACAAAGAAATAATATTGTTTATTTTTTTGTAGCTTTTTTACGTATTCTGAACATAGCAGGGTAGGCACAGGTAGGATCTTAGTACTTATTAAGAAACTCCCCACTCTACGCCGCATTCTGAAGGCATTGCATGTTGAGTGGCGTAACTCAACGCCAAGCTTTGCTACGTTATCAGAGTGAGGAAATTCCTCAAGTGGAATCGAACCCACAACCAATCGCGTTTACAATCGTACCTTTGTACCCCTGTGAAAATAATAAGGACTTATATTAAAAATATTATATATTAAAATATATAAAAATATAATATATTATCCAGATTTGATATAAAGATTAATTCATAAATTAATTACTTACTATCTGATCTTACTCGTATGAAGCTATACAGTACAATTAGGTTTTCATAAAAGGGGATGATCTTATATTCGATATCAAAGATACTAATATATGAGATTATAATAAATTACTTCTATTATGCGGTACTATTAGTCTCATTACCAAAGAAAATGTTATAAGAAAAATATATGCTACTATATAATTGTTATATTATATAGTAGGATATATTTTGATTAAAGATTTAAATTAATTATATAGTCTAATTTAATGTTACACCTATCATAAGAAAACCTCCCTCCCTAACCCCTTTTCCTCCTTCTGGAAATGGTCGTAATATAGGGGATATTACGACCATTTCCAGAAAACCGTGTTATTTTTCTGTTATTATTTAGTGTTAAATCCGTAACAAGCCGTTACTGATACTGGCAAATAGCTCTTTGATATTTGATTGATACTCCGTCGTTTGATTTAGCTATCTTTTGTAGCTTTGCCAATGACGAATGTATGAATCATGCGATAATAATGACTTATTCAATGAAATGTGTGTATTTGTATAGGAATTTAAATAAAATGGATTGGTTTTTACAATTGATTGTTTTTATTATTATTATTATGTTGTTTTTTATAATCAATATTAATTGTAAGATAATATTATATTTTATAAGTTCTGTTATAAACTGAAAAAAGAATGAATAAAACCTATTCACATTTTATTCATTTCATTCATTCATTTCAGTTTTTAGTTCATTCGTAATAAAAACATTCAAATTACACAAACATATAGCAAAGGTATAAACTATCAAAATACAATTCGTATAATTGTGCCTATTCAAATTAATCGTATTACTTCAATTGATAAACTGTTTGTTAAATTAATAGTTCCTGTTGTAATACAATATATTTTAACGAAACATTATTATCATATCATAATTATTAATTATAGTATAAACATTTTAACATTATAGCAGGGTCGGCAGAGGGAACCTAACCTAACCTAACTAAACGCCACGCTCTGCCTCAATGGATATTTAATTTAAACCTCAGGCTTAGTAAACCAGCCGGGCAAACCAACACGGCAAAGTTTCTACAGAATCTACTACAAATTATGCAAAAAGAACTCCGAATGACATTCGTATCACCAACAACCACTACATAACTACTATGCAATAAGGACCATCTATTTTTACACGTTTCACGAAGCTTTGAACATTTTACAATATTCCATTGTATGTCGATGCGTGGGAGCGGAAGTGGACTAACATTATCTGTTTGCACTTCATTTATTTTACTACCGATGACAGCACGCTTTTACGTGTTGACCTAACACCGTGCTGTGTCATAGATCGGATTGATGTTCTATATAGATTCTTTTTAACGGAACCCTAAAGACTATAAAAATTGTGGAATTGGGTCAATAATATCCTACGAGGTAAAAACGTATAAGCATTTATGGGTTAAAAATGTCACCTGAGTAGAATTTGAATTCGTTACCACAATTCGTTCAGTCATTTATTTATATTAGACTAATATTATTTTATGTAACGCTAATAAGCGAAGAAGAGCTGAAGATCGAGCTCAGTGGCGTGCCATTGGAGAGGCCTATGTCCAGCAGTGGACGAGGACAGGCTGATGATGATGATGACGATGATGATGAAGCTAATAAAAACAAGTGTTTTCCCATACATTTACAAAATACAAACATTGCAAAGACAGACGCGAGGCGTTGCCACTGCAGCTCAATGACTCGAGCAAATTGAGTTAAAGGTGAACTCGGCACTAAAATGCATTGACCTACTTGTGAATCTGGATGCGGGTCGCGCTTATAACATATACTATGTTTATATTATATTTCTTAATTAAAACTATATTGGATTAGTGATTTTGGTTGCTTCTAGAGGTAGCTGCTTCAAATCTTGCTTGGATTATATTTTATAGCTAATAAATATCTTAGTGGTAACTCTAAGGCACTCTATTCATATTGAAACACTTTCGTTTCCAACTTTCTGCCGAATTCTGGAGGCATTGCGTTAAGTGGCGCAACTAAACGCTGCGCTTTGCCTTACCAGAGCAAGAAAATGAAAATATTACATATCTTTTCTTACTACTATATAAATAACATAAATAAAATTTATCTAGAAAACGTATAGAAAAGTTCTCGCTTCTGTATTTATTAAATTACCTCTGCCTAGAATCCCTTAGAATTTAGTGTTAAGATTCTTAACACCAGGTTCTAAGAAGCTCTTCTTAACTTAAGAAACTCGCGTGCGCTTCTTGGATACTGTCCAAGAAGTATAAGTTTTCTAAAATATTTAACATGAATAATACTGAATAATATTAAAACTTTTAAGACATTGCAGGACACTTACGAAAAAATATAAAATAAATAAGGGTTTTTATTATATCTCCTACTAATATTACTTTAGTTAAGACAACAAATGTTGTAGATTCACCTACAAGTCCTATGGGATGTTGGTAGTCTGTAGTACTCAGTATTCATTTACTTATTACCTACTATATATTTTAGTATCCAGAATGACATCTGGGACTACATTTACTTTTACTTTAATTAATGGCATTAAATAAGAAATGGTTACATTTTACTTAGGTACTAGAAAAATAAATGTGAATGTATTTTCTTAAATCAAAGGCTTCGCCCGCTTAAACTTATTATAATGGTAGTCTATCTGGCATTCTGATGAAGCTATATTTCTGTAAAGCTTTATCCAAATCCGTTTAGTAATTTTTAAACATAAAGTGAAACAAATATTCATATTCACAAATTCTCACATTTATAATTTGTAGAATAATTATTTACATCGTTGCTATGAAGTACGTAGTATAAATATGAGATATATTTATTACTATAAATACTATCTATAAATTATTTTATACTTTTACCTATATAGAACCATCTCAAGCAATCATTCGACGAGTCGCACGTTCTAATCCTATTGGTGATATGGTTTACCAACTTTTTTAAAATATATTTTCCTTTTGTTCCAGGTGACAACAATAACAAGATGATCGCTTTATGATATAAGCTATAGTGAAGTTAAGCGTTAAGTGTGAAGTTTTTTATATTATTTATACATATTTATACAAAAAAATTGACTTAGCTAAATACAAATAAAATTAATAAATAGTGTAAAATAGTGGTCAAATAATAAAATGTGCTGTTAGTTCCTTAGTTATTTACACACAATTAAAATGTCTTCGAGAACCGGTCAGCGTGGGACCTCAGTGGCGACCAGTCAAAGGAAACACAGGTCCAGGTCGACACCTCGGTATGACCTGGAAAAGAAACCAAAGAAAAAAGATCTAAAGACAACAGGAACAACCAGCTTAGTGTCCATTCCTAATAGTATTAAGCTGACTATGCTGAACAGCGGGCTTATATCTTTTGGTGAGTTTTTATTTTTTTTTATTTATAGGCTTAAGTAATTTAGAATTAAATAATTGAATGGAAATAAATTAAATATCAATTTAACATTATATATAAAAAATCGGTCAAGTACGAGTTCGATTCGCCCGCCGAGGGCTCTGTACCATTTTCAGGATTATAGAGCAACGGGAAATATAAATTATAAATATTGACAAATTTAAGTTTTCGGGTTTATGCCCTCATCTATATATATAAAATCGAAAGGTCACTTCAAGTGCTAGGAATCTGAAATTTTGCATAGGAGTTATTTATAGGACGTAGGTGCTCGCTAAGACGGGAATTTGCAATATTCGACTTCTAAGGGGTTGTTTTTGGGGTTGAAAGTTTGTGTGAAACTTCGTTACTACAAATGCTAGGAGTCTCAAGTTTTGCATAGACGTCACTAGTCATGAGACACGTAGTCATGGAGACAGAAATTAATAATAACATAGTTCACGCGGATGAAACCGCGAGCGGGCCGCTAGTTTTGTATAAAATAAACTACAATTATAAGTTTGTAATATTTATCTGGAATGTAAATATAATTTTCCACTTTTCGGATGTGTTCCGTTAATTTTACTGCAAACTCTTACTTCTTGAAAATTTTATAATTGTAAGTCTACATATAAACCTGAAGAAGAAGCTAGATTTCTTTTGCTAGGTTAATATTTTTTATTTCCTCGTTTCGGTAACAGGCCAAAGCGGGACGTTGAAGTCTGCGTTCCTCTCTCGTTCCTTCCTTCATATCGAAATCTGGCAAAAAGTGAGGAACGCAGTGTCTTAACACTAAGTTCTCTCTCCCTCCCTAGCTATGCAGGATACAAAGTGAAACTGAAAAAAATTTAATTTATATTTTATATTCCAATGAAAAACGACCAGATTGCAAATAAATAAATATTATGATGATAAACAAAATATGTCAATTAACGGCTATGAACGTAATTTAATTATTTCACCGGACATAACGTAATTAATATACTAATGATGTACTTTAACAGTTTATAATATGAGTAATATGCTCGACGTGATTTTCCAAAAATATTTAAATAATTTAAATAAATAATCATTTATTTATTAATTAATTATTCAAATTGTTAAATATGGAGAATATTTATGTTCCCTTCATTTATATTGTAAAAAGGCGAATAGAGAATGCCGTTCGAATTCGAGATACTGCG
Organism: Heliconius numata; assembly: GCA_016802625.1. Lineage (NCBI taxonomy): Eukaryota > Metazoa > Arthropoda > Insecta > Lepidoptera > Nymphalidae > Heliconius > Heliconius numata. The sequence goes on from JAEBDU010012988.1 coordinate 221,807, forward strand.
GTGGAATTCCACACATGAAGAATTGCATTTAATTTCACCAGATAGATATATGAAGATAATAAAAGTAGAGAAGGGAAATATTAAGACATTTTCCTTCGCTGAGAATAGAATATCTTAACATTAGGTTCACAGGTTCCCTCTTCCTACCCTTCTAAGTGCGGGATACAGAATAAAGCTAAAAAAATACATTACAAATAATATTTTAATTCTAAAGCAGTACTTATTCCCTTGAGCTACATCGCACTTATACAAATTGGCTTGAATAATTTAAATATGTAGTACAGAAAATCTAGTGGTAGATGTTTTGAACTATTAAATTTTAAATTTTTGGTACGTTAGAACGTGGTATATATTATTATAACGATACTAAGACACTGTAAGTGTTAGGGTTCGCTTTGTTATCCGTCTGTCAAGATAATTTTTCTCTAGAAGTGATGTGTTTTAAATTTCCGTGGACCTACAATTATGAAATTTGGCCAGAAGTGAGAACTTGCAGTATTAATAAAGAAGAAACTCCGAAGTGTGAAAATTTACAGATATTTCGGAGAAAAAAAATTAAATTCAAACTTATAATTGTAGTAGATTTTATACAAAATGAGTGCACTCATACGTCCGGAATACAATCCTTAAAACTGGTACGGAACCCTCTGTATGACTCCATTGGCCGATTTACAATATTTGTATATAAATGTAATTTGAATCAGCAACCGTCCTGTAAAATCAATCTCGCTTGACACCTTATAAATCTCAATTATATTTGTTGAAAAATACATACGTATATAGGTTTTATCGTAAAGGCGGTGGTTGTGGGCTCGATCCCTATTAGGGGAATTTTTAAATTTGAATTATCTTCATTTCTTGCATTTGCATTAAAGTGGAGAATGGAGTGCCTTGACTGTATACTCTCTTTGCTTCTGTACTATTAAAATAAGTTAGGTATAAGTAATACCTAAAAATGTAAAGTAATAAGCATATAATAATAATAATGAGATATATATAATAAATATATTTTTCGTAGTAACAAATCCACAAATGATTTATTTACATATATACTATATTATACTAAACCGTGTACATTCGTGCTAAAAGATGTTTGCATACATCCCGTATACCGCTGGAGTTCGTTTAAAAATAGCCGCGATCCGGGTCTAGCGCGAATTTTCCACTCAAATACATCACTTCTATATACCATATTATATTTTAGTACGGGAATGTAAAAACAGTGGTAAAAACAGTGATTTATTTGATCAGATTAGTGTTTTTTTTCTCTCTTATTTTCAGTTTCACGCTCTCATATTTATTTATGGGGAACAGAGTGTCTTAACACTAGGTTTACTTCTGAAGCCTAGTGTTAAGATATTTCGTTTCCGCAGAATTATAGAGGCATTGCGTATTGAGTGGCGGAGCTTAACGCTGTGCTTCAGAGTAACCGTCGCGTTCAGTCACACCTTGTGCCTCTATGCCACAATGACTTCAGGATTAGTGTTTGACTATAATATTTATTTAGAATCTGAATTTATTAATTCTTTTCTACGTTGACTTTATGAATATAGGACGTAGTGGATTCGGAGTAATGAATTGTTTTAATTTCCTCACTTTTAGAAAGAAGACAAAGCACGGCGTTGAGTTCTGCCACTCCACACCTAAAGTATAAAAGACTGAGAGATAAGTCTCAAAAACTGAGAGGAAGTCTTTAGGTTATCTTTGCCTAACCTGCTATGTGCGAAAACTAAAGTAAAATTCTCTTTAATTTACGCTTTAAACTCAAGAGTGACACAAACATCAATAAGAAATATAATTTCTATAGTATTCTTTATGTTTTGACATTACTCTTTAAGAAATATTTTAGAAGCTACATGCGAACAGATTAACATACATACATATATACCGGTCAAAACTAAAACCCTCCTTTTTGCTTCGCCGCAATCGGGTAAAAAATGCTTCAACGCTACTTTCTTTACTTTCTATGAATAAAACAAATAGTGAAAACGGTGGACTTAGTGCCCTAATCCACATCCGCTTAGATATGTCATACCCTTGTCAGTTTATATACTGGATATACTGAACTTAGCATACAACTACTTAAGATTGGAGATGTAATTGTATAAGAATAAATAAAACCGGTCAAATGCGACTTGGGTTCCTTTAGGAACCTTGACTTGGGCACCAAGCCTTTTATACCAATTTAAGGACTATAAGTTAACGGGAAGTACAAGTTATAAAAGTTGACAAACTTAAGTTTGCGGCCATATGCAGTCATTTTATATGAAATGAACTACAAACATAAGTTTGTATTGTTTTTTCTATGAAATACGTTTAAATTTTCACTTTTTGGATATTTTCCTTTATTTCTATTGTAATTTTTCACTTCGTGTCTTTAATGTGTAATGTGTTATTATAAGAATATACATAAATTATCTTAAATATTGTTTTTACTAATTTACTATTAATTATTTTCATTTTCTCGCCCTGGTAGCGTTAAAACTACCAATAAAAAAATTTAACAAATTTCAAAGATTTTTATTTCTTTTTTTTTTGGATTATTCTATATCCACTACTAGTGCTAGCTATTACTTTTTTATTTTTTCTTATATTTTACATTACTTAGAAAATGAATGAAATACCGAATTGACTTTTAATTCCTTCAAATTTGACGCTTGCTCAGTATTTCGTACAGTAATTTTAACAAATACACAGAGTGCTAACTGAAAGGAATAAAGGAAGTAGGTCAGGTTAGCCATGTCACGTCAAACACGTCGAAGTAGACTCTGCTTGGTAGACTGTTTTTAAAAAATACAAGGAACTTTTTAATTCTTTTAATAAAAACTGTGAATAAAAATATCACATCCTTCTATAAATGGTAGGTATATTTATCAAAACTTGTATAGTATTCTAATATCGGTACAGTTGCTTGTACCTAACGATACTTATTAAACGGCTTTATATCTTTGATAATCCTCTCTCTTGCCTCTTAGCATCTTAAATACTAATAAATTTCTACTATATATTGCTTTTGAGGCTTGTCGTAGTGCAGACGCACAAGTTCGATCCCGATCGATTCCAACTGCAGGAAAATAATAATAATTTATTTATATTTTCTTATTTTCTCTTGAAGAAAATCGGTCCAGACCACACTAGATTCCTTCTGCCTACCCTACAGTGTGCGGGATACATAGTGAAGCTGATAAAAATGTACCAAATAAATTACAAAAATTAAGGCATGATTTGACTATATACAATATAGGCACATGTGTAAAAACAAACATTTGAGCCAAGTAAATGTTTATAGTACTGTTGTTTGTCGCATTCATATTGGCAAGTCGGCGGCTAAATAGGCATAGAAAACAACGTGAGTGCTGCTATTGGCAAAAATTTCATATAAATATTAAATATGTATCTGGCAACATTTTTGCTTAAAGAATAAATTTCATAATTTGATTCATTTTTTATTATCATTCAAAAGAAATATTAACAATACTTTATTGAAAAGGCCATAATGGCGCAGCAGCACTGTATACGGTTGTGGGTTCAATCCCTGCTCGGCGGACTTATTTTCATTCCCTCTCTCTGATCTCTACCCATCCTGCTCTATGCGAGATGCAGCCTTAAGCTATAAAAATGTAGAAAATTTTAACCCAATATTTAATTATATACTATCTGTGGTCTCTAACTTTTCTGTGACGTCACACTGCCCTAATGAATAACGTCGTGCCCCTATATGATATTTATAGGAGATTTTTTCAGTATCCTCTTCATCCATCTCGCAATAAAAAACAACATAGCTTTATGTTGAATAGTACTTGAAGTACGGCAACATTATATTAAAATTTCATAATTTTCTAGTCCAACTTCAAAATGCCGTAGCTTTCTCGTTTATTTTAGTTAAGAGAGTTTTTCAATGTATATTTTCCTTTATATATTCTTTTATAAATAGAAAAATTAAATAAACTTCCTTATTTGCTGTTTCAAACAAATAACTTGATTGGTTATTGGCTTGGAGTGGGTGAAAATATAGTACATCTTTTTTTTATTTATATCTTTATGTAAAGTAAGTTTTAACACTCTTATATGAATTGCTAAAAAAACGACAAATATAAGTTTGTAATCTTTTTTTCTATGAAATACCTATCAATTTTCACGTTTTTTTTCTCTATTTGTACAGTTAATTTTCATTTCGTGCTGGACAGACAGGCACGAAAGTGATCTGATAAGGGTTTCGTTTGTGCCTTTTGGGGGAGGGTATCCTAAAAATAAATTTATTCGATAATCATGACTAAAAACACTTTTAAGCTTAAACCATACGCTACAACTATATGCTAAATAATTTTAAAAATCCATTCAATTATTTTTACTAATATTAAGAAAATTAAAGATAATACGAAAATACCAGCGGAAGAGAACACACGTGAACGATTTATCAAACACGAGAAGACTGAAGCCTGTCGCAGGTTTAACAATATAAACCCGAGAGATTGATGGAATAACCAAATCTAGGTCAGCTCTAGAATTGTGGATATGGAGCTCACGAAGCTATTTCATATATTAAATAATAGTAATAACATATTATTATATATATAGTCATATGTGAAAGTAAATGCTTTTTTAGTATTAAAATATAGACTGATATTTTTTTAAATTTTCGAATTGCAATAAATTAATGTAAAAGCAATAATAGTAGTTTATGTTCTATGGTAAGGCAAAGTGCGGCGTTAAATTCCGCTACTCAAATCAAGTTGCGAATTCAATTAGATTCTCTTCATGCTATCTGCTATATACGAAGTATGAAGAAAGAAAAGTCAGCCTAGCTGACATAACTAAGTAGAGTTTAACGCTGTGAATTAAGTATACATATTAAAAAAAATGTTTTTAGTATATTTTTATTTCATTTAGATATCCCTCTTATAACGAAGCCGATAACAAATTTTAATATTAAATAATTGGATTTTTCATTACGTAGTACATCATCCACGTCATAGAGAGCTGTTTTCTAATATCTTCGAGGCTTATAAAATTTTAGCTGCAAAATTATAAGTTCATTTTGCTATATTATGTTTGTATATCATACTACATATTATAATATTAAGAACGTATATTTTTAGAGAATTTAGAAAGCACATAATATAATACTTTGTAAAAATCGGAAACACAACTAAAGATGCAGAGGGAACGTAGTGTTAAGGCACTCCATTCCTTCCATTCATTCCACCTCAACTTTTCGACGCATTGCGTGTTGAATGGTGGAACTGAACGCCGGGCTTTCGTGTTGGTACCAGAGCGAAGAAATAAAAAAGTATATACATATATAAAATAGGTAACCTTACCAAACCGTATTTGATTAATAATGGATAACTTTTTCCTAATAATTAATGACTTGTAAGTCTAGTTATTTTGGTACTAAGTATAATATGGCTATTCTAGAAAGAGCCTAGTAAGAAAATATAATATAAGTTTCCTATACATACCTATAAAATATTTTACCGTCCAAATATATAAAAATAAAAAAAGGGCAATAGAGTGACGAAAGAATCATTCCTGGGACATGAGTAAGCATGTTCTACGTACCAATAAAAGAAATTGAATGTGTTAGTGTAGATATTTATTTTTATCACCCATTCATATTCATATATATGAAGAGAAAAAAACCACTTCCATTCACGATGAATCAGAGATCGTCGATCTGCCAGATGTTTTTGTGGCGACACCATTTCTGTGAATGATTATTTTTATCTTTATCTTTGTTTAATTTTGTTCTTGACATACATACTTATTATATGTTGTTTTTTTTTAGCTTCATGCTGTATTCTGGTAGGCAGACAGAACTTGGGAGTGTTAAGACACTTCTTGTTCCTCATTAAAATACTTCGGTATATCACTTTCTGCTGAATTGTTTATGAGTAAAAAAAATATTAATATTTTTTTAACCACTTCGCATCTTAAATATAAGAAAGGTAAAATCGCAATTGTCTACAAATACTAACAAACACCTATTGTGCTTAATGAGATGTTTTGACCTTTGAAATCTTATTTTTTTATCTCGCCAAAAATAAATATCATAAAATTCAGATATCAATTTTTTTCTAAATGCATTGCAAGAAAGCTCTCCATCGCATACTATATTGATGTGTGGATTCTGGTTGTGGATTATTTCCCCAAACGAAAAATTATCTTTTAATTCCCCGCTCTGGACGATAAGCGCGGCGTTAGGATCCGCCAAAATAGCTCAAAATGGGGAACGAAGTGTTTTAACACTAGGTTCCCTTTACCTACCGTACAATATAACTAGGTATATCATTTGTATTATTCTCGTCCTTGAATCTTCTTGAATTGTGAAAAATGAGTTTATTTTTAAACTAGTACCTACGAGTTTCAGTTCGCATAAAATATTTGCAGAGCTACTCGTACGCTTAAAATGACAACAACGAAATGTCACACGAATGACAGCCTGTCATTGACACAACGAAGTCTCTAAATATTACATTTATAATATGTTTTGCTAGTATTTCATAAGTATTTAGACTTCAGTATGAAATACTCATATAAATTTTCCACTAATTACAGTTTTGTTATTTGTTTGCGAAGTCGTCCTGGCGTAGTGGCACAAGCGGATGACTATAACACGGCGACTGTGGGTTCGATTCCCAAGGAAACCCCAAGAATGAATTATTATTTATTCAGCTTCACGCTGTTTCGAGCACACAGCAAGGTAGGCAGAGGGAAACTAATGTTAAGACACTGCATTCCCCAGTTCTGCCGAATTCTGGAAGCTTTGCTTGTTGAGTGGCAGAACTCAACGCCGCGCTTTGCCTCGATACCAGAGCGAAGATATGGAAATAAATAATCCTATAAAATAAATAATACCTGCAAAACAATCGATATATAAAACGTTGTGAAGAAATAGTTGTTGTTTAGAAAAATGTTTCAATTTTAAGTTTCAAAAACGAAACTCCTCGTTCAAAGTAGAGGAAATATGAGAGTTGCATGTTTTACCATTGTAATGTCCCCGAGGACCACGCGACTGGAACTGGAAAAGAAATCGTGACGATACAAATTCACAGATAAGCAAACGTTTTAAGAAAGTATTTTTAGTTTCTTTTTTTTACTTCTTATATTTTTATTTTTTCTTAGTACCACGCTAATTCCGCACACAGAACGATAAGCAGAGGGTATCTGGCGTTAAGACGGTTCGTTTCCCGTTTTCCACTAAATTCTGGAGGCATTGCGTGGAGCTCAACGCCGTGCTTTCCCTCGATTTGAGGCAAAACTTACAATCTGTTTACAGTCGCACACATGTGCCTCTAAAACACGATTGGCCTTAGTTATAAGTAACTTTAATTTTCCCTCAAAGACACCTATCATACATACGAGTAAAAGCATCAACTTCAAACGAAAGTATATAAGTGGGGTAGAACAGTTGTTATCTTCATAATAAAAGTTTTCCTTTGGAGAATATTGGTATAAGAATATAGGCTTCTCCGTAGTAACGAAGTCACGTCCTGAATAATATAAGAACAGTGCATTGATTGTGTATGTATACAGGGATTCGTAAGAGCATACGTGCGGGTTAAGTTCTTTCATATTTCTCTTAGAAACGGTTTTTATCTTGCTTTATTCAATTTAGATAGGTATTTTTTTAGAGGCCGTTATGGCGCAGCGGTAAAAGCGTGCGACTGTATCGTGAGGGTTGTGGGTTCGATTCCCACTCGAGGAAATGACACATTTATTTCCGTTTATATTTTCATTTTTTCGCTCTGGTGTCAAGGTAAAATGCGGCGTTGGGTTCTGCCACTCAACATGCAAAGCCTCCATAATTCGGCAGAAAGTGGGGAACGGAGTATCATAACACTAGGTTCCCTCTGCCTACAATGCTGTGTGCGGGATACAACGTGAAGCTGATTTTTTATTTTCAAATATTCAGGTCTTGAGTCCCTTAAAGTACGAAAAAAATCGATCTTTTAATTCAACATAATTAAATTATATGAACGTCGTTCGATTGTTTTAACTTCGTTTTGTATAAAATTTACACTGTAATTAAAACCTACTTTTGTAAGTTGTACTTACTTCCCGTTCATCTACAACCCTGAAATCGTTACGGAACCCTCGGTTTTCGAATTTGGCTTGCACTTAATCAGTTTTTTATATAGAAAGAGAAACAGCATATTTTTACGGCTGTCAATTTACGCACTCGAATTATATGCAAAGCGGATCGTATGATAATTTTAACAGGTTTAGATATACATACTATATAGCCAGAGGGAACCTAGTGTTAAGACACTCCGTTCTCCACTCTCTGCCGAATTCTGGAGGCATTTGCCTTAGGTTGAATGTACTAAGAAAATTGCTTCACGCCCTGCACAAAAAAAATCCTGCACATAGTGAACTTAACGTTAAGATACTCTGTTCCCAACTTTCCGAATTTTCGAGATATTACTACGTGTAAATATTTCCTTTATCCTTCCTCGAGTGGGGATCGCACCCACCACCAGTCGATTTTACAATCACTACAGACTGGTCTCTATAAAAATTAATTAATTCCCCAAATTGGAAATGAACCCACAACCATTGCGATTAACATCTATTCTTAGACCTCTCCAAAGACCACTACTGAGCAACACCTAAAATTCTACAACTCAATAAAAAACAACTAAATTTTCATACAATTTTTATTTTTACCGACAATATTTTGTTAGAAACATATGTAGGAATAAACGTCATCGTTGAGCGGTGAATGATCGTGTGGATGTGACGCGGCACTCCATTCCTTGCCAAATACAAATATGGTAGAGTTGAGTATTCAGATATAGGTACTTCTAGTTATATATAATTACTACTGGACTCGAACGCGGCTACGCCCGCTTGAACTATACGAATATTTACTAAATATATTTATGAAATTATTTTCAGTTTTCAATAGAGAGATGCGTTAAGCGAGCTCATTTTGGGTGACGTTTTCTAACAACAAACTTTGCAAATCGTTGCTTAGCAACGGTCGCACAGCGACGGTTGTTATTAACATGGCGGAATAAATAACATGTCAAATTAATAAGTATTTTAATATATTGGTATATATCGAAAATATTACAAATATGAGAAAAAAAGTATCCTATGTTCATACCGAGACCCTCAAGTATCTCTATACGAGTATTTTATCACAATTAAATTAGCGGTTTGGCCCTGATTGCGTAAAAGACAGACAAACAGACAGACAGAGTTACTTTCGAATTTATAATATAGGTATGGATTTTATGCAGTTATATATAGTGTGCACCATTGTGGCGCAATGGGGCAGCGCCTGACTTGATGAGATAGTTGTGGATTCGAGTCCCACTCGGTGGAATATTTAATATTTTCATTTCTTTGCTATGGTAACGAGGCTCAACACTAAATGCCTCGAGAATTCAGGGGAAAAGGGAGAACGGAAGTGTCTTATTGCTAGCAGAGTATCTTTGTACTGGGTTTTCGGGTTCCCTGGTGCAGGATACAGCTTGAAAGTAAAAGAAGTAAAGAGGAAAATATGATTAATTAGGTCTTCATGTCTTCAGATTTTTTCTATATATTTAAATATATTTTTAGTATTTAAAAATTCAATATTTTATTTTATGAGAGTACTTTTTACAAATATGTTGTAACCTACTTTTCTAAATTAATTCAAAACAACTTTCAATTTGCCGTCGAGGTCTACTCATCCAAACTTTAAAAAAATAAAAAACAAACATAGTTTTAATGACCTTTGAGCAATACTCATACTTCATAATAAAAACACTCACAACATAACGACGATGGATTATTAAATTTAAAAAAAACTTCAAGCTGTGGCACTTGTGGCGAACAGAGTTCCACTCCGTCCCTAAATTTCCGTCGAATTCTGGAGACATTGCGTGTTGAGTGGCGGAATTCAACGCCGCGATTTCCCTCGACACCAGAGCAAAGAAATGAAAATGTAAATAGCCTCCATTATTAAATACTTGGTTGTAATAAAGTTAGTGAGCCGAGGAACATGGAATAAAAGACAGATAATGTTGACCTACTCTCCCAAGAGGTCACTTTAGACGACCTTTCTAATGACCTTCCTATACAGATACACGAATGTATGAATCCTTGAAGCTAACAAATGTGAACCAGATCTTTTGATCATCACCTTAGAATCATTGGAAGTTATAAGAGCTGGCTGGTAGAATCGTTTTAATTATTTTTTTTTTGTATTTATTTTTCTTTTGTCATAACTATTTTATAATAAAAAATTGTAGTAGGATTATTAAAATTAAAGTGTGTCAACACTATTTATGCAATGATAGACAAAATTAGGGCACATGCCATCGAGAATATTGATTTAATGAAATATTGATAAGTTTTAAGTGGGTAACAGAATGTCTTAACTCTAGGTTCCCTCTGCCTACTCTGCTGATTTTTATTTTTATGCATAGCAACGGTGATTTGTGTATATATTTTTCTTTATTATTTATCAAGCTATTGCCTAAATTACTTGCAAGAAGGGAAAAATTACGAGTTTTAAATTATTATAGAGTTCAAAGTTTGTATTGATAGAATACCTCCAGAAGAAGATTTCTTTTGGGAGTGTAATTTGTATCAAATAATCAATAATTAATGTAAAATATTTATTTAAAATCCTTTAAATATAATATTTAAATTCCTAAGTTACAAAATTTAAGTTAAAAAATAAAAAATATTTTAATCAAAGACCTCTTGTCTTGTCTTTGAAATTAAAGATGAATGAGATATTTTCAAAAATAGCTATCAATTATCCCGAGGCAGGTTAATTAGTCTACATTTGTGATCTTTCTTTGTTTTACTAATTGTTTCCTCAAGTCGCCATTTATAGGGGACGCTTGTAATTATGTGAAACTCCTTGTAATAATAGAAAAGTAGAATGTTGTGAATTCCTTTTTCCCATTATTTTTTTTTGTTAATTCAGTAAACGTAACGGGCTGTGGGTTCGATCTCCACACGAGAAAATGTTAAAATTATTATTTATTAGTATTTTTATTTTCTTCGCTCTTGCACCAAAGCAATTCCTCCACTCAATACGCATTGACTTGAAAAGTTCAGCGGAAAATGGGGAACGGAGTGCCTTAACACTATGTTCCCTCGACCTACCACGCTGTGTGCGGGATACAGCGTGAAGCTTTTTACACCTAATTCACTAAAAGCCAACCGATATCTTTTAATATCTATATAGATATCAACATCAATTATTATTTCTCGACAACGCCATATTTTATATAATTCTTTCAAGATTTCCGTAATAAAGAGAATATGAGACTGCCGTATTCAATATAATAAAGATTACATCTCAATATACCGTAGACTCTGACATGCAATTATCACTCATTATACGTTGTATTATAGATCATTTTTCTATAAATTAATGTAAGAATCCACCTGTTGCTAAGCAACATATTATGCTCAGTGCGCATGCGTGAATCTCCTGAAAAACTGCTCAATTTCTTCGGCCCTTCTACAATACATATATATAAGAACTATGTATTTATGATAATATATAATAGATAATAAACTATTTTATGTACGGCTAATATACAACAAAATACAGGGGCACAGCACTAGTATTTAATCTTTTCATTTCTTTGCTCTGGTACCGAGGCAAAGCGCGGCGTTGAGTTCCGCGACACAACAGGCAATGCCTCCGGAATTCGGTGAAAAGTGTAACCTGTTGCTTGCGGGAAGTGTGAAGCTGATTTTTTTTTATTAAATATTAAAGTTCAATAATAATAAAAACGATATATACGAAATTTCTCTATTCCTTTGCTTTAGAAACGTGAATCGAAATAATACTATTGATTTTAAAGTTTACAACTGAGACTTCCTTTGAGTATCTAGTAGTCTATGCTTACTTAGCCACGAGCTTCCAAAGGTTGAATGTCTATAGTATATAAATTGTGAACAATCCTATTTGAATTTTGAATTAAAACGTTATTAATCACTAATATATTTAGACAAATATAAATATTTATTCAATTTCAATTCCATATAAAGAATTAATAACAAAATCCCTATAGATACCTAGAATACCTAAGATTTACAAAAATGGCCAAATAATCTTGTTCCAGTTTATATTTTTTTTAATAAGTCCGAAGTGACTAGAAAAGAAATGTTCCTACTTCTTTTATACGATGTTTAGTTAAGCTTACCTGAATTACAAAATATAAGGCTCGTAATAATAACAAAAAAAATAATTAGCAAGTATAGTTAGTTAGACAAAACGCGGCGTTAAGTTCTGCCACTCAACACGCAATGCCTCTAGAATTCAGCAAAAAGTGGGGAACGGAGTATCTTAACACTAGTTTCCCTCTGCCTGCTTTGCTGTGTGAGGGATACAGCGTGAAGCTGAAGTTTAATTAGAGAAACGTCATAGAGCATAGTAGATTCGATCGTCACTCAGGGGAATGAATTATTATTTATTAATATTTTTATGGCTTCGCTCTGGCAATATAAAAGAGCGAATTTGAGATCCGCCACTGAAAAAATCGTGGAAAAGCTTAAATTAGTTAACGGTCTTGATACCAGGTTCCCTCCGCCTACCCCGATACTTGGGGGAAGTAAAAAAAAAACACCAAAATTACTGAAAATTCATTACAAATTAACTAATTCCTCGATATGCGTCAATCGAATCGATACAATACAGCCACGCCCACGCGAATTCCAATCAACTGGTATAAATAAACCATTCTTAAACGATAAACCCAAACGTACTGTTTATTTAAGTAGCCAACGTATTTACGAGGGAAATGCATTCGAAGATTTATGGGACATCCCACCATGTGGTGGTTTAAAGGATAAAAATTATACGGCATTTGTTAAATGTCTGTCTGTTTGTGCAAAAATAACGTAAGTTGCATATAGGAATGTTTTCTGTAAGCGGTAAAGATGGCCAGTCGTGGCGCAGTTGAACAGAACTGTAAAACCGACTGGTTGTGGGTTCGATCCCCACTCGAGGAAATAAATATTTATTTAAATTTATATTTCTCTTTCTTTATTCTTAATTCTTCTGTCTATTTAATTTTATATCTTCATTTCTTCGTCTCTCTGATGTCGAAAGAAAACGTGGCGTTGAGTTCTGTCACTCAACACGCTTTGCTTCAAGACTCCGGTGGAGAGTGGAAAGCGGAGTGTCTTAACACTGGGCTACCTCTGCCCACCCTGCTACAGCATATAAGGCTTTTAATATTCAATTTAATAATATATAGCAAAATAACTTTAAATTATGAAGTTTCATAAGAGTGCAACACACTGAGAAGCAAAAATTCCCTTGGACCATTCAAACTCACAATGACGTCTGACATTACCAACTTATTAACAACAAACTTATATAGTACCTAACAATATTGTTATAAATGTTCCACTTTTGTCTATTAGATTATAAACGAGATAGTTATTTTTTTTAGTTTCACGCTGTATCCCGCACTTAGTAAGGTAATGAACCTAGTGTTTAGACACTTCATTCTTCACTACCAGCCGAATTCTGGAGGCATTACGAGTCAAGTGGCGGAGTTCAACGCCGCGCTTTGCCTTATTACTAGGGCGAGAAAGTGAAAATATAAAAATTTGCTCGAGTGGGGCTCGAACCCACACTCTGTTCCGTTCTTGTCCTCTCTGTACGCTTATATCCCTGCGCCACAACTGGCCCCAAACCTCTAACGTTCTCCTTAAAAAAATGAACACAAATTTTACAAAAAAAATGATTATATTATAACCCCAATTTTATAGTATATAATATGCTTATATAAATATGCCATGCCCATATAAAGCCACGCTCGTATAAAAGAGAATGGTCTGACGTCATCGACCTATGACGTCAAATATCCATTATCAGAGACCAAAGACAAACTCGCACTGTCGATGTCGTCCAATTGTGTTTACTCGTCAAATACCATTCTGAACCAATCCAAAAGACGGTGGACTTTAAATGTATTTATTAAGATATTTTTAGTGTCACGCTTTATCACGCACACAGCTGGGTAGGCAAAGGGAATCTAGTGTTCGGTCACTCCGTTTCACATTTTTAGCCAAATTCTGGTGACATTGCGTGTTGAATAGCGGAAATAAACACCTTTATCCTACCTCGGTACCAGAGCGAAAAAAATGGAAACATTTCATCGAACCCAGAACCTGTCGCGTTTACAATAACACTTTGTGGGCACAAAGTGAGTGGACTCAGCCATGACCGTCTTCTGTCTCTGAATCAGGAATTCCGCCCAAAATAATTGAGTATTGGTGTACTATATTCCAAAGTTTATTAATTAACGTTCAAATTTACATATCAATAAAGGTGTATTTGAAGTTCATTAATGGGTGTATGGAATTGTAGGGAATATTATAATATTATTATTAATATGTACTGACGTAGAAGGTGCCGTCCCAAACTTCTTTGGGTTGATTGTATGATTTCGTTTCGTTTTGTCATGCTTTTTTCATTTACCCCATCAGGTATTTCAAATCTTTGACAATCTGTATCTATTGTTCTAAATATCCTGTTTTCTAAGATTCCGCATCAGGTGTGATGATTGACGTTGAGTTTAGGGTGTGAGTGTAACGCGACGGTTGTGATTTCGATTTCCACTCGAGGAAATAAAATATTTATTTACATTTATATTTTCATTTCTTCGCTCTGGTGTCGAAGGAAAGACCGGCGTTGAGTTCCGCCACTCAACTCGCAATGCCTCCAGAATTCGGCGGAAACTATAAAACGGAGTGTCTTAACACTAGGTTCTCTCTACCTACTCTGCTGTGTGCGGGATACAGCGTGAAGCTGATTTCATTCAAACATAGCAGGTAGTCAAGAACAAGAAGAAGACTCCAATAAGGCACAGAGGCACAAGACTGACTATAAAGTGACGTCAGTGATTTCGATTCCCACTCGAGGGAATTACTATTTATTATTATTATAATTTACTCTACACACAATGCCTCGTAAACTCGACGAAAAGTGAGAAACGGAGAACTTAACACTACTTATTTCCTAAACCTTATCTTTGCGGGATACAGCGTGAAGTTAAAAAAAATAAAAAAAACCACATAAACATTGTATTGAAACTATATCAATGTTCTATTGATTATACGCTCGCTAGCCGAGTGCCGAGTGCCGTTGACGACCGGAGCGATCTCAGCGCTTTTCCAGCGTCAAGGACTTCCTAGTAATACTTGACAGCTATTACATACGAGTAGATTTTATAAAACCATAAAATATTCTTATATTTTGTATGTTGTGTGCTGGAATTGAATTTTGAGGCCAGTCGTGGGGCAGGTGTAAGCTTGCGACTGTGGGATTGCGACGGTAATAGGAAGTGGGTTCGATTCTCAGTGGAGGAAATTAAATGCTTAATGTTTTCATTTCCTCGCCCTGGAAACAAGGCGCAGCGGTAAAAATTAGGTTTGATTTTTTTAATGAACATAAAATAATTATTTTTTTGCTTTACACTGTATCCCGCACACAGCGTGTTAGGCGGAGGGAACCTGGTGTTAAGACTTTCCGTTCCCCATTATACATCGAAATCTAGAGGCATTAAGTGTTAAGTGGCGCAACTCAACGCCGCGCCTCGACATCAGAGCGAAGAAATATAAATTTAAATAAATATACCATTTCCTCGAGATCGAATCCACACACTCGTACCCTTGCCTCTGGCCTCATGAATATTCTAAAACGACACTTTTCACTTCACCATAGTTGATACTTAAAGCCCACTTGATAAAGATCCAACAAGACCCCGCTGTCATAGTGTGAAATCATAATTCACGGAAGCTGGGTGTTTATTGCGGGAGATCTTCTTTGACCCTGGTCGGGTGAAGTATATGGGTGGTGGTTTAAGTGACCAAATGTATCTCTAGTATCTCCAAACCTTTGGAGATACTAAATTTTGTTTAACTATGGGATAACGAGATGGAGAATAGTTGGTTGTTTTCTTGTTTTATTGTGTTGGAATGTGTATTTGGGGTAAATAAAGATTTTTAACATTTTTTTTAACTATTTGGAGGAATTTTATACAAAATGAAAACGAAAATTCTTATATCATTTGTTTACGAAGATGATGAATTATTTCTATGCTTCAAGGGTTAAAAAACTTAAATAATTGATTAATGGTCTTGATAGACAGATGGACGGACAAAAAAGTGATCCTATAAGATGTATGTATTTTTATTCCTTTTGTGGTACGGAACCCCAAAAAATAGAATAAATGTAAAACTACGTACGTACAAATCATTTTCAAAAACCTAATAAATTTTTCTCAACTAAATGAATTATTACCATTCTTAAAAACTTTGAATTACCCTTGACTAAAGTTTATGGCAAATTGCAAACCAAAGTAGTTTATAAAAGTCAAAGTTCTATTCTCGAGTCCTTCGTTAAAGATAATAGTCACCCACTTTATTCCCTTCTCCGTCTAATACGACTCTAAAGGCTATCTCGAAGAATACATAAAATCACAATTTCCGGAAACCGAGTATTTATTGCGGTTCGCTCATTTCGACTTTTCACGGTAAAAGAGGTCGTGGTGGGCCTAACTTGAAAAAGGTACACTTTAGTTATTTTTTTTAGATCTACACTTGTTTTTAGTATTTTTTTTAGATTTTTTGTTATGTGTTTATCAATTCAAAATTATATATAAAACATAAGAAAATTGCAATTATTTTCTATGTGATTCAGTTATTCAACACACCATATTATAATACAAGTAAGCAACAGAAAGTAAAAGATATAAAATAGATATAATGTTACTATTTAAGATTTATATTTTGTTATGTTTTTTACTATGGCATTTCGAACGTGTCAGTTAGCCAATGTCACGTTGAATGGAGAATATACGAAGAAACATATTCTTTATTATCAACTTCATACTGTACCCTGCATATTGCGGGGTAGACAGAGGTGGAAACCTGTTTAAACACTCCGTTCCCCATTTTCTAAATATGTTGTGTTGATAGACGGAACTCAGTACCGCTTTTACGTTTATTAGACCAGATATTTTAATGACAATTTGACATACAATTAAATAGACCAAATTATTTATATACTGCCTTAATTTTTCCTACCAAAACCTATATCCGCTTATCGCTTATAACTTATACCATACAAATGGAACAAAGCGGGTCGGATGAGGCGCCGACATGACGCGACAGGGGTGAAAACACCCGGGTCAAGTTTCAAGGATCCTAACGTGTCCTCAAAGCAATACACCAACACCAACATGCAATCTGTGTTGATGTAATAGTTCAGTTATATATCATTATATAAGTAAACTATGTGAGGTCAGAAGTAGCGTAGAGATACGAGCGTGTATTTATTAGTAGATTCGATGCTTAATTGAGGAATTAAAAGAAGAAATAAAAATGTTATATTTGTTTTTTGTTTTGCTCTGGTGTCGAGGTAAAGTGTGGTGATGAATGAGTTCCGCCACTCAACACACAATGCTTGCTCTCATTTCGTCGGAAAATAAGCAACGGAAGTGTCTTAATGGTAACTAGGGTCTTAAAAGATCGCTCTATGCGCGGGATACAGTGGAAAACTAAAAAAAAATTAAGTATTATGTATTGGTATTCTCACATATGTCAGAAAAATTAAGGCTATGTCATTTTATCATTCATGAACGGGACAAATGTATTAATTTAAGAAGAATTATTTTGTTTTTTAATATTCTATTAATATTAAATTATAATTTTTGTTCCATGTACTCATGCTGTTTTTACAACAATAAAGGTAAGTGCAGCGGTGTGGATTTCATATCTTTTTATTTAAGCTAAATTATATAGCTTTCGCTTACACAGTATAAGCGAAAAATTATAAAATGTGGTTATTACATTTAAGACTTTTTAACCATTTTTCAGCGTATATAATATCGTAAATAACATGTTTAAAATTATATTAAAAGATCTAAAGAAACATTATCACCGTTAATGTAAGAGAAAATAAAAAGGAAGGTATTAACCAAAAGGGTACAAAGTGGTTCCCATTACACTAATATATAATTTTGTATTTCAGACCGGGTGACGTTTAAGCCGGAGAGTAAGTGATTTTGTGTATAGGAAAGGCTTGACTCTACGCTAGTTTAGAACTAATGCTTGCCACATAGAGATTTTGGATGCACCGTGAACGCAAAATAATAATCCAGTAGAATTAACAAAAATATTTTAACTTTAATTTGTTAAAAATAATTAATGATATGCAAAAAAACTTTAATGATTTATTGGAAAGCAGTTATTTTATCGTTTTAAAATAAAAATATAAATGCTTCGTAGGTTTTATTCTAAAATATATAAATAAATCAAGGTGTTTATTGATAAAAATAACGAAATTAGATTTATTTCATTCGGTCTATATTATTGGAATAACATTATCTATAATAGAACAAAGTGTAGGCTCCGTTTTAAGAAAAGAGGGTTCTGTACATTTTTTTTAAATTTTGTATAAAATCTCTAAGCACCTTTGTACGAATGTAATCATAAAAAAACACGACTATAAAAGCTGTACTCAGTCGTAAATTTAGATCGTAAAGTAGAGTTGGAGCTTCTTGTCCGTCTGTTTTAGAATTGAAATACATTAACAATAACGCTTCAAGCTCTTTAAAGTCAGCTCGCTCTTTATAATTATGCTTCACGCTGTATCCCGCACACAGTACGGAAGGCAGAGGGAACCTAGTGTTAAAACACTCCGTACCCCGCTTCCCGTCAAATTTTTCGAGGCATTGCGTGTTTGAGCGGCGGAACTCATTGCCGGGCTTTTGCATTGGTGCCAGGGCGAAGAAATGAAAATATTAATAAATAATAATTAATTCCCTTGAGTGGGGATCGAACCCACAACCGCAGCGTTACAGTCGCGACGGTCTTTTATAGTTTTTATTTTATTGCTGATTTTAGATTTCATTGTTATGTATTTATATTTAAGGGTCTCTCTTTCTAAAACAATTTTATCGATATAAAATAATGTATGCATATAGCACATGTGTGTAGAATTAATATGAATAGATTAATATTGTACGTAGCATTGTGAAGCTAATAAATTAATTTTTAACTTTAACAATTCCTTAATTTATCTAGAATAATATACGGATTTTTATTAAATAATGGTAAGTTTTCACACCATGTTTGACAGAAACGCACACAAATAACCCTATTGCTAGAAAACGGAAGCGGTTAGCGTTTTTTAAAATACCACGATAAAAATACATACCGTCTATATGTTTATAACGTACTCGGATAGAGGTTCCACGTAATTACAATAAGTGACAAGTATCACTCAAGAACAACACTACACACTAGATACCTTCCAATCAGGGCTTCCGCCTACAAGCAACTGTTCCCGTTTGACACAATTCCACTGCTTTTATTGTCTTTTTTTCACCTAAATCTACCCACTTTTACACTTGTACGCTAACAATATATATACATACAAATATTAAACATTTAGCTGAGCTAAGCTAAAGAATAACAATAAATATCTCGAAATCTGGTAAAATATTTTGACATATCCGCTGTCAAAATTACAACGAATTTCTGTTACCATTTCCATACCATTTCTAACATAAGCGAAATAACACCCAAAAAAAAAACTTCAACTCCAAACTTACAATACAAATATTTAACAACGAATTTCCTTAAGTGTTTATTTTAGTTACACTAACTCAAAAAGGAAGTCGCAGCCAGTGTAATATACCCAAACTTTGGGGACCAGTGTCGGTCGGCACGAGCTGGCGGATCTCCAATATTCTACTTGTATGTTACACGGTTAATAACAAGTGAACTAGTATGTAGTATTACTTACTTTTCTCATACTTTGGATTTAGCTACTTTGTAAAAGTCTTAAACTGATTGTAAATGTGATTTAAAGCGCGGTTGTAAGTTCGATTCCTAGTTGAGGAAATGAATTATTATCATTTCCTAGCTTTGGTAATAAGACAAAGCTGCCGAATTCCGTGATCCCGAATTAAGGTTAGGTTTATTATAATTAACAATTTCTTATATAAATCTCTATATAAAAGTCTAAAGTCTCAAGTACACACACGTGATAGTTGAGGGTTCGACTCCAACTCGAGGGAATAAATGCCTCGAAAAATTAGCGGAAAGTGGGGAATGAAGTGTCGTAACACTAAATTCCCTTTGCCTACCCTGCCTTTATACGGGATACAGCGTGAAACTGAAAAAAAATTCTATGGAACTTAAACATTTCAAAATTAAAATTACTAATACCCTACGCTTGTTGACCTTAGTTTAAAAAAAAAAACTTCTGCACTGCGACATTATTATGATCATTAAATTTTTGCAACGTTAATTTTTATTATAATAAGAATATTTTCGTTACAAAAATTAAATATGTACTTAATTTCATTCTTAAGTAGGCTTCTCTTCACAAAGTAAAGCTCTTGAGACGTCTTTTAAGCATAATTCGTGTGCCTGTTTAAAAGATTATAATTTAAAAGAAAAATTTCGCAAAAAATATGATAAATAATTTATTTGGATCTCTTATTTTAATAAAAACGCAGACTATTGCTTGTTAAATATATATTTCTATTTATGGAACATGATGATACAATATCTTTGTTTAGCTACACGCTGTATTCCGCACATAGCACGGTAGGTGGAGGGAACCTGGGTAACTAGTGTTACAACACTCTGTTCCCATTAAGGCTCCTCCAGTTCCCCACGTTTTAAGTTTCTGCGGTATTTTCGAGGCAGTTGACTGCGGAATTCACCTCATTACGAAAGCGAGATAATCAAAATATTAAATAGTTCCCCCGAGTGGTATTCAAACCCATGCGCCATGATCATGAGTCTCAATACAATGAGTGAGTTTAGCTCTGCCACTAAAAACTACGTATCTTGACACTAACATTGTTGTGTAAGCTATAACTATAACTTAAGAACATATAATGGACTGATTTCGATCTAGTTTTGGTGGACTATGTATTATAGTCCATGTTTACTTTATCAACTAACTTATCTTAGCTAAATTAGCTGCTACCGTTTGTCACGTTTCACAGGAGTGACAGAAGAGCTCGTGACGTAATACAACACTTTGCACTTTTCCCCCAAAGACGTTTCCTAAGTACTTCTTTAAGTGCTGCAATTCAACTTAGCTGTATTTCTAACGAGACGGAAGGAATACAGTTTATTCTATTCTTAGTATGTATTGACGTTTTTAAATATAAAAAAAATATATAAATTGTACATTTTCAACAACCAAATGATAATTATTGTCAATAATCTTTGTGTGGGGGAGATTTGGAAAAATCTCCCTAAGGAGATGCTAACAACATAAATAAGTAAATACAAAAAAAAAGATTGAAATATTTTATCCTGTGGAAAAACACTTTAAAATATTAAAAATATGTTTTGTTTTGTCTAGCTGTTGTAAAGTCGAAGAGCTCTTACTGTAAACGCGAAGGTAGTGAGTTCGACATCCATTCGGAGGAATTCAAATTGTTATTGACTTATTGAGAACGATATAATTAACCTCTCGATTTGTAACAATCAATCGGCTTTTCCTCTTATTATAAATCATATTAATTTATTCATATTATTTCCCCTATAGCAGAGTAGGCAAAGGGAACCTAGTGTTAAGTCACTCCATTTCTTACTTCCCACCCATCAAGATATTGCGTGTTCAATGGCGAAACAAAACGCAGCGTTTGTTCTATTTTACTACAGCGAGGAAATAAAAATATTTTTTATATATTCCCACCAATTGGAATCGTAGCCACAACCGTCGTTTACAGTCACACTCTGTACCACTGCGCTACGACGACCTCATAATGTATCTTGATTACAAATAAACACGAACGGCTAACAGGATAAATCGCTTATAAAATATAGCTTGGGGTGGTACGAGTAAAAATATCTTGGACGTAAACTTTAAAAATATCACCGCTATATAAATAGTTATAAAACTATACTGTGAAAGTATGGAAGTTAACAAGTTTAGAACTTTTGGCACCTAGTTGTAAAACAAAAGCTTTTAGCATTTTTAGGAGTCTATCATGGCGCAGGGCACAAGAGTGAAGGAAGAGTAAATGCGAAGGTTGTGGGTTCGATTTCTACTCAGGGACATGTATTATATAATAGATATAAATTAGAACTTAGAAATAAAATAATAGAAATTCTTCTAGCTTAGTGGTTTTATGTTCCTATCAAGTATTCATTGAAAAGAACATACATACCGCTAAAGTTCATTTATTATATTAAAAATATTTTTTTTTTCATATATAAGATTAACGTTTATTTGTTAATGGGTTGGGCTTTATATAAACAATTTTTTACTTTTAATATTTTTTCATCCTCACGTTGTATAAGGTAAGCAGAGTGAACCTAGTGTTAAGACACTCTGCGGAACTACATGCTACACTTTGTGTTAATACCAGAGCGAAGAAATTAAAATAATACTATTAAATAATTTCTCAGGTGCTCTATGATATAAACACCTTACGTGTAGTTAAGTAGTAAATCCCAATCTGTAGGAGTTCGAGCTTAAGCAAAACTTTACTAAAGAGGATTACTGACCATATATGTACTTCATATAAAATATTGGATTTATATAAAAACTTACGTTTTTATATATGGGACGTAGAAATCTCGAGAAAGTTTCTTTTAATATTCTATTGGGCTATTAACCATGAAACTTTAATGTTTATTTTTTGTTTTTTTTTGTCAGCTTCACTCTGTATCACGGATGTGACGCCCATTTTCGGCGACCTTTTCTTAAAACAACGAAATTCCTAAAAAAAACAAAAAAATATAAGAAAAAAGTTAGCCTATGTTCATCCCCAAACCCTTAAGTATCTCTTTATGAAACTTTATCACAATCGAATCAGCGGTTTGGCCGTGATTACGTCACAGACAGACAGACAGACAGACTTACTATCGAATTTATAATAATAGTATGAATATAGATATAAAACCAATGCAATTTCACACTATATATATAGTTCTAACAAAACTTTGTTATCAGTATATCTAAGTCAAACAATACCCAATTAATACAGCCAGCCTCATCTATTGTCTGTTCCATAATGACCCAACCTTTGCTGACAAAGCCCACCAACACCACGTGACTCATCTAATTAATTCAACAATGACACGCTTTAGTTCAATTTTGAACTTTAAAGCGGTTCTTGTGTTTCACTTTTGTGTGTGATTGTAAACACGACTGGTTTTGGGTTCGATTTCCACTCAGGAAATTAAATATTTGATATTTTCAATGCTTCGAGCGGCGAAAAATGGAAAACAGAGTGTCTTAACACTAGTGTCCTTCTACATACTCTTCTATTTGCGGTATACAGCGTGAAGCTACAAAAAAAATATAAAATTTAATACTAAAGAGCAATATTATGAGAATCCTGAAATGTAATTTTCTGCAAACATACAATAACAAGAGAACGTTCGCTTATTTCAAAATGAAATTGTCCAGCAAACACATTTATTGTTGATGGGGATGTTTCATTTTCAATTACAGTTCATAGTAAAAGTACTTATATATATACAAAAGTTTATATATATTTTATTATTAGTTATATACAAACATATATTTCAAACAATAATAATATATTAAGGCCAGTAGTCGCGTAGAGGCGCAACGCGACATGTGGGTTCGATTCCCACTGAAGAAAATGAAAAATGTAACATTTTCATTTTTTCGCTCTGGTATAGAGGCAAATACGGCGTTGTATTCCGCCACTTAACACTGGTTTCCGTTTGCCTATCATGTCACACGCGGGATACAGCGTTAGGCTGAAAAATAAAATAAATACACATTTTTTGTATATTAATTCAAGTAGCTCAATGTATGTCGACACGAAATTCAATAAATATGAGAAACACTCTTTGAAATTTCATCTTCTATATATTACTTTTAATATAATATACAAATGAGTTTGAAATGACAGGTAGTTTATTACAGAAGAAGAACCATTCAAAGCTTCAAAATTCTATCGAATTGCTTCAAAAGATCTTATTTATGATTTAGAGTGAAATTTCGTTAAACATTTTCGAAGCCTGAAGTATTGGAAAGTCATCAATAGCACGTTAGGGTGGGCCTCATTACGAACGATGTATGTACGTTGAGTCGTGCGACATATGAAGTATTAGTGAAGCTTACATAATGGGTGTTTATTTTTTTTTCTTGTAGAAAGTATTTTCTGTTTATAATTAAGAAATAGGTTAATGAAAAATATGTATATAGAAACACGGAGAGAAAGAAATTGTGAATTAGATTCCCATTTGTGGGAGTGTTTTTTCTTTATTTCATCGCTTGTTGGCACAAGAAGACAAAGCAGTGTTCTGGCACTATGCATAGTTTCAATATTCGAATGAAAAGTAGATAACGAAGTGACTTAATACTATGTATTCTATGCCTACTCTGCTATATACTGAAAACAACGATGCTAAGCAAAAAAAGCTTTAAAATTATTTAGATCAAAAGGATCACCTTATCCGAAAAAAATAATGGATAAATATACATACACACAGGTCAAACGGATAACTTTTTTTAAAGTCGGTTAAATGATAAAAGCTGTCGGGAGATCTTTAAATTCTAGCTAGTTTATAAATAGACGTTGCTACTATTATCATATTGTCTTGTATAGCTTAATTATTTTTTATCATCTTGCACTTGAACCTTTAGAAGTTATTAGATACTGATTACGCTTAAAAATATTATAAATTTTTCATAGAAACAAAACACAAAAGATCTTTTAACGAAAAATGATTATTTTTGAGATATGGAAATATGAACAAGTTCAAAAAATTGGGGAACCTCCTCAGGTATATCGCTCGTGACTAATCTTCATCTGACAATATTCTCAATTAACTCTTCAAGTCTCCTTGGCTTGTATTGAAAGCTTAAAAGTTATATTTCAGCACTAATTTGTACCTACATTTGTATCAGCTTCACGCTGTATCCCGCGCATAGCAGAGTAGGCAGAGGGAACCTAGTGTTAAGACACTCCGTTCCTATTTTCTGCCGTTTTCCGGAAGCATTTGATTTATCTATATCCGGTATATGGGTCATATTGGCAATGTGATATTTGCGTCAACAGAATAAATTCGATGTCATTGTGATGCAGTACAAGTTTGATTTTCCACAATGGTTGTCAGTTCAATCTCTACTTGAGAAAGTCTCTTATGGCGTTTCCATTGCGGGCACCATCTTCTCTACATAGCGATGGACGGAACCTAGTCTTAAAATACCCCGTTTCCAACGATCTTCAGAATTTTATAGATTACTTCACAAGTTTAGTATTTGTCTTATTACTGGAACGAGGTAATGTAAATAATTCATTTCCTAGTATAGAAATCGAATCTACAACCACGTTATGTCACGATAACAGTCAGACTAAGTTCCTCTGGACCACGGCACCCCCAAATTGTTCTTTACTTTCGAAGTTTATATTGTATAAAACAATTTAGGAATCATACTTTTAATTAACGCTAAGTTTAATTGAATCCTTGTTAAATTAAAAAAGTAAGTAGCAAAAAAAAGAAAACACGTATACTATCTTTTTTAATGTAAAATAAAAAAAATACAATTTAAGTCCTTTGATTATAATTTTATTCAACACAAGGAAATGTTTTCAAATATTTTTTTTATAAATTCTCTTTACGGCTAAGCTTCTTTGGGTCACAATTGAATTAAACTTTTACCCGCCTTAGATCGTATGGACGCTTTAAAGTAGCTTTAAAAGTTGGCTTATTTTGTATAATATATATTTCTTTCGTATTTATTTCATAATAATTTTATCATTTTAATTTTACGCTATTATGGCGCAGTGCGGACTTGTTAAATTTATATGCATACCGAATTTGGGCATTCGATTCCTACTCATAAGAAATAGGATTTTTTTGTATATTTCAATATTTCTAGGCTTGAAATGGGAGATGTAGTGTTTGTAGAAATTGTAACAGAGTGTTCTTCTTGGGGATTTTTAAGCTATCTTAGGTAATTCATAAAAATTAAATTAAAGTACAAAAAAATCAACTTCACGCTGTATCCCTCATATAGCAGGGTACGCAGAGGGAACCTATAACCTTATGGTGTTAAGACTCCGTTCCCCACTTTCCACCGAATTTTGGAGGTGTGTTGAGTAGCTGAACTCGACGCCGCGCTTTGCCTGGACACCAGAGCGAGGGAATGATAATATAAATTTAAATAAGCATTCCGTTTCCTCCAGTGGGACTCGAACCCACAACTGTCGCGTTGCAGTCACACCCTTGTGCCTCTGCGATGGCCTTCAGTAATACTATATGGATTTAATAAAGTTTGAGTTTCTATTTCTTATCCTTACATGAATGAATAATTAATCTAGCTTAGTCTATAAAGAATCTTATAATTTAATAATAAAATAGTCCAATTTCCTATTAAACGATAAACAATAATAGAATTAAATATTAACACGTGTGTGCTTTTGTTTAACAGAGACCCTTAAAATATAACATATATATATACATTTACATACATATACGCCTACTATTTAATAACAAATTATATTTTGCGGTACTTTCACAAGCATTGGTATTAGATTCAAATCCATCAAGCATATATATGATTAAAGAAAGATTGACACTTCGATGCCTTCATATATACTATAGATATAATGACAAACAGAATACAGTCACTACGTACTCTATACTCTCTCCTAAAATATATATATACTCGTAAATACATATACTCGTATATACATTTTTTTTTAACTCTCGAGCCGCCAAAAGCCGATATTGAAGTGAAAATTTACGAAAAAATCAGTTTTCATCTATATATAAACATTTGCATATATAAATAATTATTTAGTTCATGTTTAGTTATATTGGTCAGTAAAACAACAAATAAGGCAATATATATCAATAAATTCGCTAGTAGATTTTAGGATTCGCCCGCTGAAATTAATAACATTATTAAACATATTTTTTCTATATATTTTTTAAAAATCTAAACCAAATATAATTCCACAGCTGACGAGAACGGGTCCATATCAGAGACGATACCAGACCGACCGGTGGAATTGAAGAGTTTTCCGAAGCTCTGCGAGCAAAGAAGGAAGTTCCCAGTGTTATACAAACTAGAATTTCAGGTGAGTTCCTATTTCATAATAACGTTGATGCTAACTTATGTGTTATATTTAAATATTAATTAGAAAAGGAAATGGCGAAGAGGAACCTCTTTATTAATTAGTGCAGTAATTTGTCTATAGTAAAAACGCTTTTAATGAGAAGAGAATAATAAAATAAACGACAAACTCATTTTTTTAAACAAAAAATCCAGAATTCGGCAGAAAGTGGAGTATGGAGTGTCTTAACACTAGGTACCCTCTGCCTACCCTCCTGTGTGCGGGATATAGCGTGAAAAAAAAACTTCCCAATAAAAAAACACTATACACTTTAGCCAAAACATGAATTTACATACCTAAAATAAAACTTCCCTAAAAATATTCTAACGGTACAAGTTTCGTAAATCCTATAGTAATCTCACCCCAACTCCTCATCCTGAAGCTGCTTGAGCTTCGCCTTATAATTAAGTCTACAGCATCTACAAGTCCGCAGCAGATGTTCCTGTGCTATACAAGCTTAAGTTTCAGGTGAAAGGGTATTTTCAAGCACACTTGCCGTATATTCTATTTATTTAGAAAATTCTTGTTTAATTTTAGTGTTTACTCTTAGAAAATACTAAATAGGGATGTGCATGAAAAAGATATTATGTGAAAATGTTGAGGTGTACCTACTTGAAAATTATTGCTTACTATTATTGTATGTCCAATATCTACTAAAAGAACGATTTAATATAAAAAATATATATTTTAAAAAGTATATATCGACAGAACAACGGTGGTCTATAGAAAGAAGGCCTCAGTACCGATCGATTTTACTACCAGACCTAACATTAGGGCTGTATTTACTAATTCTGTTCAAAAATCCGATTTTTTCCAAAAATAAAAACAAATTTCCACATATTATCTTTGCCTCGACACCAGAGCGAAGAAATGAAAATATAAACGTAAGTAAATATTTTAATTCCTCGAGTGGGGATCGAACCTACAACCGTCGTTACAGTCACACCCTTGTGCCGCTGCGCCACGACGGCCTCTAATTGTTCGATATAACGTAATGACATTTAATTGCAAAGCTACCCGTATTGACGTACTTGATCAATACTGATCCTACATATCAGCTATACTTTGTCGTATATTTAATTATTTAATATTTAATCGTAAAAAATAAACTTTAGTAATAGAAAATCTAATATATTCTTATATTACGAAAATTTCCAAACTAATACCATAGAAAACGCTGCCAATATCATCCTATGCCAAGTCGCCAAAAGCTTTGATGCTGAAAATCTGGCTCCACTAATGAAGTAATACGGTTAATGAAAAAGAAAGCTTAATTAATGAAACATAAAAATTTCACTGTGTAATTTCAGTACAAAAATGTTTTATATACATTATAATAATATGCCAAATAAAAAAATAAATTAATCAGCTTCACACTGTATCCCGCACACAGCAGGGTAGGCAAAGAGAACCTAGTGTTAAGACACTCCGTTCTTCCACTTCCACTTTCTGCCGAATTCTGGAGGCATAGCGTGCGCGGGTAACTCAACGCCGCGCTTTTGCCCCCACACCAGAGCGAAGAAATAGAAATATAAATTTAAATAAATATTTCATCTCCTCGAGGGAGGTCGAACTCACAACCAATCAGTTTTATAGTCACTGTGCCCCTGGGCCACTGGCTGGTCTCCCAAATAAAAAATGCCCAAAAAAAGGAATATTTATAACAACTTTTCCCAATATGTAAAGTTCACACTATCTCATCATCTAAGTCCTAAAACTCAAACCCTACCATGCTCAAAGAGAGCTCAAAGAGGAGAGTAATCATTCCAGTTGTCTAGCCAGCACACGTCTCTCGGTTTTCAGCTAATAAACTGTCTTATCATACCAGTTTACTGAAACTTGGCGAGGCTGGTATATGGTATTTCATAATTTACTTCAGAATGAACCTCGTACACCTTAAGTTATGCAGTCGTTACTTTTAAAAGGTTTTGTTGGGAATAATATTTGTGAAACTTTGAATGTTGTGAGTGGAATTAAATAGGTACTAAACAAGCGATTGCCACAGTAATTTTGTTCAATAATTGTATTAAAGCTACGTATGTATATGTAGCGATAAAAGTGGGTTCGATTGCTAGTCGAGGTAATTAGATTTTTAATTTTAGATTTTAAAGATTAGATTATTAAATTTTTCATGCTTTACTAAGATAAAATTCGCGTTGAGTTCTGTCAAACAATACCCAGAATTGCATACGGAAGGAGGATAACAGAGAGACTTGACACTAAGTTCTTCCTACCTTAATTTCAAATTCCATGTTAAGTTTAGGAGTTTTATAATATTATACACATCTAATTTTTATATCTTTATGTAATATGGGAACAGAGTATTCCCACACTAGCTTCCCAGGTTCCCTTTGCCTACCCTGCTGAATACAGCTTGAATCTAAAAAAGTTAAACGATACAGCTGATAGAGAAGATCATTTCCAATAATTTTTACTCCATACAGCAAATTCCGAAATTTTACCAATTTCAGATACTAACCATTGAAATAATATATCTAAATGTCATATCTGTGCAATGAATGAAAAAATAACTTTAAAAAAATTTGCTGACTAACTAACTGTAGTAAAAATATGAATAAAAATAAGAATACCCTGAATATGAAGAATTTCTAATATTTTCAACATAATATTATAACTATTTAAACTAATAAGCATAGGATACAAGAGTCGATAGACGCTCCGTAGCGGTTTACTAAAACCAACGAGAAGCGTAGCTCGTAGCTTCGTAGACTTACTAAATATGTCATACATCCACCACCAACATACGAACAAGCTATGTTCTATATTAAAAATATCCAAAATATTTGTTAAAATATTGCATTTTACTAGAAGCAAAATTTTATACAAAGATTTGTGTATTAAATTTACTTTTACTATATAAAGTTAGTAAGAACCTGGAAACTTAGTGTTATAGCACTCTGTTCCCCAATGAATCGAATTCTTGATGTAATGAGTGTTATTTGGCGAAACTCAACGCCGTGTTTTGTCTCTTTACTAGAGAAGTAAAAATATGAAATATTCAATGCTTCGAGTAGAAATTGAACCCACAACCGTCACGATGGCCTCAAGGTATATGTTTTATACTTGATATGGATAAATAAAAATATTTTTTGTTTCCCGCTCCGCCAAGACAGACCGCGGTGTTAAATTTCGCCTCTTAGGATAGCAGTGTCTCAAGTAATAGTGTTTATCTGTCTACCCTGCTGCCTCGTCTTCTTGACATTAATCCCGGATTTTGCCAGGGTCTGTCTTCCTGCACAACTTACTCCACTTTAGGTCTTTAACGTAAATATCTACGTAACGTCTTTAACGTCTACCTGCATGCGGGATAAAGCGTGAAATTAATAAATATATAAATATTATGAGGAAAATATACTAGGTTAGGAAGAGTGACAATAAATTAAAATTGCACATTTCATTTTAACATTACATTTAAATTCATTTCTCGTCTAGAACTTACAAGAACTTTAAAGTGGCAAAGTTTTCATTTTACACGGAACCTAAAGAAATAATAACTTAAAGAAATATATAAGTATAATAATTTGTAACATCCAGATATATTTGCAATGCTTAGTTTTAACTCTAGAATCTAGATGGATCAAGTTTGAATGGAAAAGTTTAATCAGATTTCACAGATCCACGCTTTTTTTGAGCAAAATTAATTGGTTGCGTCAATATTTTATTTTAAATCACATCTGCTGAATATTTACATAGATTCAACTGTAACATTTTTATATAATTTACAATTTTTTAACATTTTCCTACTTTTTGATATGTACCCATAAAAAGACATTATATACCTACAACATATAGTAGTACACCAAGAACGGTTATGAATTCGATTCCATTTCCTCGCTTTTATAAAAAGATTAATCGCGGCGTTAAAATCTGCCACATAATGTTTGGAAAAAATTACGCAAAACAGACAACCAAGTGTCTTAACGCTAGGTTCCCTGCACCTACTCTTGTTTCATTCAAAATACTACGTAAAGCTTAAAAAATTAGGCATCTACAAGAAATATGTATAGATGTGCCTGTTTGTCTATTGTTAAAATAAATCAGCCTCACGCTGTATCCCGCGCACAGCAGAGAAGGCAGAGGGAACCTAGTGTTAAGACACTCCAATGCCGCTCTACGCCGCCGCTCTACGTAAATAACTATTTCATTTCCTCGCGTGGTAATCGAACCCACAACCAGTCGGGTTAAATAAAGTTATAATAAAAATACGTACATACTAAGCTTTTACTGAACAAGTACTTCCTTAATTATTAAACATTGTTTTATATAATACAACACATTAAAGGAATCCGCGCGTAAAAAGAAACTTTTAGTCGTCGTTAAGAGAAACTACCCCAAACTGTAATATCCTGTCACAGCGGACTACTCTAACCCATTTACCCTTACGCGGCTTTCAAAAGTATTTCATATATTTTTTTTGATTACTTATAAGTAAGCAAAAAATTTAGTAAATATCTTTAAAAATAGGCAATTTTTAAAATACTTTAAAATTTTCTCATTATCCTGTATTCTTTTCGTAACATTATTTTATTACGTAATTATTTTCCCGATTGCGGGTCTCTCGGAATTGAATAACCTAGTGACAAATCAACCCGTTTTTCACTTTCTGCCTCAATCGCATGTTGAGTGGCGGAACTCAACGACGCGGATTGTTTCACCAATGCTGGTAAGTAATTTAACCTGCTGGTAATCATTTATCCTTGAATAAGGATCGAGCCCACTACCATCGCGATTAATATCAACCAAAGCTTATTAATACACATGATTTATTTACTATTTGGCTATATTTAAAAAATAAAGCTTAAAGAAAACATTTTAAAAATTGTTACGTTTATGTACAGGCTTTTAATTTTTTTACTTTCTTCATAGCTGCAGTTGAATATAAAACAAAAATCACGCGGCTCTGTTTTTAATTGGACTATATCGTAAAACAGACAATCAACTAAAATTGGTAACAGGAATATGTTGGACTTCTACGTTAATAACTAAAACGATGGCACTAACTGGACTTTAATACGTTTTGCATTATACAATTAACACTGTTATTTTTGTTAGCTTCACGCTCTATCCCGCACACAGCAGGGTTCAGCGTTTCCTATTTTCCACCGAATTCTGAAAGCATTGCTTGTTGAGTGGTGGAACTTAACGCCGCACTTTGTTCCGACACCAGAGCGACGAAAATGGAAATATTAAATATTTCATTCACCTAGTGGGAATCGAACACACAACTTTATCTTAAGTTCAATTTCATATTATAAGAGTCTTATTAAAAAGAAGTTGCATATTTCAAACTCTTAGAAACTCTTCTCTTAAAAATAAGAGAAAATTAAAAATATACAGTAAGAAAATAAATACATGCATATTAAAACTTCTAACTCTATGTTTCTTTTAAAACTCACTATTTTAAAAGATTATTTAAATAGCTGCTTAAGACATTTTAACAAAGAGGTTTCCTTTGATATTTAATCATCTGCCATCTCACAAGATATTGCTGAAAGCCATCCTGTCGGAGTTAATGCCGTGATAGGCATCTTAAAATCTTTTAACTGATGAAATAAAGGAAGGTACTTAATGTTGTTAAATCGTATATAAATTATAGCTATTTGTTATATTTACGTTAAATATACAAATTATAATTTATTATACTTAAAAATAATAGTAAACTAGGTTTCCACAAAAATATAGTACTTATACAGGGTGGAATTGTCAGCACCACTTTAAATGAAACCACAGTTTTAACTACTCTATAAAAGCCTAATATAATTCAGAAAAAAAATAATTCCCAAAAATGAAAAAGTTATTTTTTCAAACAAAATAAATAATAAAATTATCGTTTTAAAATAAAACGCCATTTATAAAGTATAACATAGGCACGCACACACTTACCTGTCAAATCGGAAACGTCGCATACGTATGTGTGCGTCACACGAAACACAGGTATGGATAAAAATAGTGAAATGAAAAAAAAATCCTACGTCCAAACTGTTGAGGTACCTTGATTAATTTCTTAGGTGTGGGTTTGAAATGTATTACCCTATATGCAGTTTCAATAAAAGAAGCGCTGCCTCTTCCACCCTGTATATATTTTTAATAAGATTTTTTACAGATTACAGATTTTTACACATAAAATAAATATAGAATACATAATAAAAATAAAAGTATATTAATTTAGAAATTAATATTATTTATTAATAGATAGTGTTAAATGTCAAAGTTATTTTAAGTTTAAGCTGAGCAACAAAATGTTTAAAGTTTACCGCTTCATTGGGCGTTTGCTTTGATACAACCTAATGAACAAGTTAATTTTAAGTAATAACCTACTTTCGAGGGACCCTCGCTGAAAACCCTTTGTGGGCACCTACCTTTTATGTGGCGGTCTTTATTGTATTGGAATTTAATTTATAACTTCATCGTTTCCTATAAAACAAATATTGGATGTGTATTAATTTTATACAGGTATTATAATTTATTTAATTAAAGGAAAAACTCTTTCTTTTGAGGTCGTGGTATAGGGCCACCCTGCCTAACTGAACTTCATGGTAGAAAATTTTTGTTACTCAATTTACGAGACATTCCATCTTGAGTGATGGAACTGAACGCTTAATTTTTTGTTAGATTAAAATCGAAACCGAATCAGCTTCACGATTTATCCCGCACACAGCAAGGTAAGCAGAGGTAACTTAGTCTCAAAACACTCCGTTCCTCACTTTCCGCCGAAATTCTGAATTCTGGATTCTTTGCCTCAACACCAGAGCGAAGAAATGAAAATATAAATTTAAATAAATATTTAATTTCTACGAGTGGAGATCGAACCCACAACCAGTCGATTTTACAGTCACACTTTCTGCCACTACGCCACGACTAGCCTTTTTATTAGCAGAGCATAAATATGAAAATATTTTTTTTATATTGGTCATAATTATTAAATCCTCTGGTGTTATACTGGGTCGTGGGTGACGGTGATCCCTCATCACACCATCAGGTGACCCATACGCTTGTTTACCTTGTTTTTTTCCATAAAAAAAAAATAAAATTCTGTCCAATATTTTTTTAACATATTTGTTTATTACAGACCGCAATCAAAGTGGAAACGCACGCCTGTCGCCACGCCCAAAAGAAAACTAATCTATACAAGAACCAGAATCAAAAAGTTACTCCTTGTAAGTATGCATAAACTATTCTTGAATTATTTATTATACATTTACAGCTACTATGCTATATTATTATTATGTATTTTTATATATATAGCCCCCGATGAAAGCAGAGACAGAGAAATTTGTGTGTATGTGTATTTGCATCTGTATGTCTATTTACGGCATTATAGCTCCCAAACGGATGAACCAATTCTGTTTTTTAAATGTGTCTTAATTGCAAGTGTTTTTAGTAACGACGTTTTAATATCGGATGTTTTTAATTATCAGGTATTAGCCTATGAAAATCTCTTCGAGAGTTTTGCCTCTCAACATTCAATGTCCCGACGCAGAAAGAAACGGAGTGTATTAACACTACGTTTTCTCTTTCTTTCATGTTGAAAAAACACAACAATGAAGTTAAAATTGTATGCCCAAGAGTATTTTTCCAATTTACTGTTAGCAAAACTACACAACTTTCTACAAGTAATATTCTATTGAATGAAATTGAATATTTCAGGCCAATTATTTCCTTCAATACGAGAAGTGAGTATGTAGAATTGCATTGCTACTTTATTCCGTGAACTGTAAAGGCGAAGTTGCGTCTAGTACTTGTTTAGTACTTGTGCATAATAAATATTTTAATAAATACACTTGTATGTTAAATACAATTTCATATTTCAAATATAACATTTTCGTGAAATGAATTGAGTGAAATATTTGTTAGAAATCGGAAGCGGTTAACGTCTACGCCAGTTAAAAATTTTAATTCCTCAAGTATGCATCGAACTCCTAACAAGCTGCGTTTGCTATGACTAGCATTCAATTTTATTTAACGGAAAAAACCATTTTCCTCGTTCTCGTAGAAAAAAATACATATAATTTTCTTACAATCTGTTTATTCCCTACCGGTGGCTCTCGCATTAATGACAAACGAGTTTGTGTTTATGTTTGTACTATTGAATGAGTGTATGAATTAATGACTGAACGAAATGAGCGAATGTATAAAATGAGTTTATGAACCCATATACTCCACATTCTTTTACCACCGATTGAACCCACAACCACTGCACTCAATTAACTAAAAGACATCAAGTAAAATATGCCAATAACATACAAAAGAGCCAATATAAAAAAGTATTTTAATCTGAACTGAGTGCCCAAAGTAATTAACATATTTATCTGGGTTAATTCTGTACCGTAAAGAAAATAGCTTTTGTGAATAACAGTTTATTTAAATATTATTTTAAAATTAAAATATTTTAAATAATATGAAGATATAATTGCTTGCCATTTATTAAACAAGTTTTATGAAGCCATTTCGATAAAGTGCAATCTTTTTTGTATATAAATAAGTGTTGAAAATTGATTTTAATGAATTATAGATCTTATACTTAAAACTAGTAAAATTTTAGACCACGCTTCATTGGGGGAAACAGTCAGAAATAACCTCTTCATCAACTACGTCAGTTTGTCCATCAATTCGATATATATTATACTACTTAACTAATAATTTCTTAATAAATTACTACCTTTCTAAGCCTCATTCTTTTTTCCGCATATGGCAGAGCAGGTGAAGAGCATGTGTATAGTGGTAAGACTCTCTGTTCCTCGTTGCCCACTGGTCATGATAGCATATATAGCAAATAAGGTAGACAGAAGGAACCAGTATTAAGACACTCCATTTCCATTAAGACACTTGATGCACTTAAGGCACTGCATGTTAAGTGGCGAAAATTAACGACGCAGTTGCTGTTGATATATGAATAATATTTGCCTTAAACGGATATCTCAGATTTAACAACTAAATAATAAAAATCTAACCTTTTTTCTTTTCTATAATGTAAAATATTATATAAAGAATATAAGAGAAACAAAAAAACGTTAACACAAGCCTTTTTCATTAAGAAAAATATTATAATTAAGAAGAGAGCACTTCATTTTTTACTATGTCAATATTATTTTCGCAAACTAGAAATTTAATTACGAATCTTCTTTCAGACGACTACAACAGAGTGGTGTTGCAGACTGTCGACCGGGAACCTGACTCGGATTATATAAACGCTTCCTATATAGATGTGAGTTGTTTAGAACATTTAATTAAATTTAATAATTAATTTAATTACTTTAATAAGTTTAATTATTTTAATTTTTAGATATTATATTTATCAAAAATTACTCCAGACAATACACAGGTTATTTGGGGTTCGATTCTCGTTCGGATGAATGCAGTATTTCCATTTCCGTGCTTGGATACACTAAGCGTAGCGTAGAGTTCTGTCACTCAACGTAGATAAAGATAAAGTGTCTCCAAAATCAGAACGTTGAGATTGGAGTCTTTACACTAGGTTCCTTTTGGCAGAAGAAAATAGTGAAAGTATTTATTAATTGATGATACTAATATTAAACTCGTTTATATAGTAATAGTACCTGTTAAGATAAATAATTTCTTCAATTATTTTTATAATTTAGCAAAGCTCAGCACTGACTTCCACTCCTAAACACGCAATGCCTTCAAAATTCGGCGGAAAGTAGTTAACAAAATTGTCTTATTGGGAACGGAGTGTCTTAACACTAGACTCCCTGCCTATTCTGCTAAATGCGGGATACAGCGCAGCGTGAAAAAAATAAAGTGAGACTTCAATTAATTATTA
Source organism: Heliconius numata (assembly GCA_016802625.1). NCBI lineage: Eukaryota > Metazoa > Arthropoda > Insecta > Lepidoptera > Nymphalidae > Heliconius > Heliconius numata. Next base: position 258,725 of record JAEBDU010012988.1, read on the forward strand.
TGAGACCCCCTCTGCAATATACAGCAAAGGCGTGAAAATAAAAAAATATATATATTATATACGCTGTATTCATAAGTTTATCATTCACAAACAAACATTTGCATAAATCTTTTTACTTTTACCTTAAAAAAGAGATGCAAGTTGCATTTGAACCAAAGCTAAATATAATAATGGTGTACGATTGTAAACCATTTTCATATTCATCACGACAGCTCGGCGTATGCATTTTTTACTTAGTTTAAAAATGAATAACCCTTTGTTTTGTGTTTTAAAATTTCAAGCTGCATCGTTTACAGTGTAGAATGAAATTTAATTATTATTCTAGTTTTCTATGACGCGTGGAATTTGTTTCAAATATAAATTCGGTCTTTAGAATTTTTTTTTTAGTTTTTATTAGTAGCATTTCGTATTGAAATATGGAACTCAACGCCGCACTTTCTTACCAAACTGGAGAAATGAAAATCATTCTCATTCTCATTCTCTTAAATCCGCTGTAGCAGATGCTCAATGCCTTAAATTCAGCCAAAAAGCCGTTGGGCTCTGTCCTCTTTGGACATCCACAAGTCGAGTGGGCCAGATGGAATCTCACCATCAGGTGCTTGTTTCCTTGTCTTTTTCCACAAAAAAAATGAGAATCGGTGTCAGAACCATCACGATTACACTCAGACGCCGTACACTTCTTTTTATTTTTGACACGCTGTATCCCGCACACATCACGGTAGGCAGAGAGGACCTAATTGTAAGTCATTCTGTTCCCCATTTTTCGCCGAATTCTCGAAGCATTGCGTGTATAATGGCAGAACTAAACACCGCGCTTTGCCTCGACACCAGAGCGAATAAAATGGAAATATTAAATATGGCATTCCCTCAAGTGGCAATTGAACCCACAACCAGTCCCGTATATAGTTACGTTTTGTGCCTCTGGTCTCTCGTTAAATTAACATTCACATTCTCAAGTAATCAAGAAAACGTATACAGAAGAAACGCGTAATAAATTTTATTTGTGAAGTCTCCCTCCCATTCTTTGTCTCATTTTACAAACTTAGCGGTGTCAAACTTAGCCGTCGTTAGCTGTCGTCTAAGACGTCCATAACTTTCTATTAAATGAATGAAAGCATCCTGGGAGCTAATCAGGGAATTTAGACCGCTTTTCATTTGTTTCGTTTGTTTTTTATTACGCAAAAGGTTGTGGGTTCCATTCCCATTCGAGGAAATGAAATATCTAATATTTTTATTTCCTCGCTCTGGTAACGACGCAAAGCAACATCGAGTCCGGCATTCAACACGTAATGCTTCATCCGGCGGAGAATTGGGATCGGAGTATCTTAACACTAGGTTCCCTCTGATTACCGTGCTATAGTCGTGAGACTGAAAAGTCAGAGGTATCTTGAGTACTTCAAATGTATATCATATATAACTCTTAATTATTTCCATTTGACAACGCAAGCAAAACCACAGACGAAATCAGTACAATACGAAAATAACAAAATTTAGCAAAAACAAAACTTATCGGAATGAATGCTGTAATCCTATGTATGGAACACACGGTGAAGTGATTTATGACTGCGGAAAAACCCCCATCACTTCGGCCTCCAAGTGTCAACTTTTGAAAGAAGAGGGTCTTCTATTACGTTACATCTGATCCGGACTCAGTACCAGTATATTTTTACGTCTGTTTATTAAAAAATATTGACTTTCTAAATATAAAGATTTTGTATATTAAAAACAGCTAAATGAAAGAACAAGCACTTCCAATTAGATAGTTATTAAATAATTAGTAAGTTAGTTAGTTTTTAACTGCGATATTACATACCTAGAGCCAAGCCCTCCATTCTTCGCTATCTGGTCCAATTCGTGAAGTTCAGTTTTGTGAAGACAAAGTTACTAGAGCAAATAAATTAAATTGATTCATTTTGCTGTTTGAATTGAACCCAAAACCGTTCATCTTGCGGATGATGATTTGGTAGTGGCGATTCAGGGTGAGGTACTCAGAGCAGGACCTGAAACATGCCTCCTCTCTCTATCTAATTTTAAATTTTGGTTCCAGAAAAGACATCATCATCATTTTCTTCATGAAAATAAAGTACCACTCTAATATCGTTCATTTCCTAATCGTACAAACGACAAAACCGGTCGGTTTCCGGAGCATTTAACTAATCACATTAGGAATTGTCCCTTCCTTTGATTAGGCCCTTTCTAAGCAACATCCATTCCAACTAATGCTTATCCATCTCAACAAAGACGTAAAAGATAAAAGGAAAGAAGTTTTTCAAAATTCGTTATTGAAGTTTTATATAGTGGACTACTAAATTCAGTGTTCTACTTTACATTCTCATATTTTTCATAGGAATTTAAGTTTTTTATGATCTTAAGTTTGCGAATATCACTTTTACTGCATTAAAAGTGGGTAGTACTCTCCACTTGGAGAATAAAATGTCAGTCATAATTTTCAAAGATAACATGTTAGTTCATCATTTTATCACGCTATATCCCGCACACAGCAGGGTAGGCAGATGGAACCTAGTGTTAAGACACTCCACTCCCCACTTTCTGCCGAATTCTGGAGGCATTGTTTGTAGAGTGGCAAAACTCAAGGCTGCGTATTTTTTTGCCTCGACACTAAAGTGTTTAAATTTTAAGTTTTTGTTTTAAAATATTCATTTCTACGCCCGGATATCGAAGCAAAACGCGGCGTTGAATTCCGCCACTCAACACGTAATGCCTCCAGGATTCGACGGAAAGTTGGAGGCAGAGTTTTGGTCCATGTGGGATATGGCGTGAAGCTGAAAAAAAAATAAAACGACGACCCAAAAGACCTGCCTCTGAATCTTCAACAAAAATAAAGCCGCTTAAAATGAAACAAAATAGATTTTCATTCTCTTGTTCTTTGTAAACCTTGTAAATTTAGAAATTTAGAGCACCAGCTAATTTGGTAAATGAATGGGTAGATGATGACGAGCTTTAGACCCTCATTACAATAGTATACATATCGTCTACATGAACGGTGCAATTACGGTGCAACTTGCGAGCTTCTCTGGATACGTTTCTCAAACTTAATTAACTTTCATTGTTCCGAGGAACTGTAACTGAATTGAACATGGCTGCTTCATTAGGTTCTTACTATTGAAGATAGAGATGTGTTGAAATTGAATATTATTAAATTTTTTTTAAGCGTCATCCTGTATTCCTCACTTAGCTGGGCAGGTAAAGGATGTTAAGTGTTAAGACACTCCGTTCCCCATTTTGCGTGTTGAGTGGCGGAATTAAAAGCCGCTCTACACCAGCCTTCAGCCACCATTTCCTCGATTGGGAATCGAAACCACAATCAAACGTGTTTACAGACATACCTTTGTGCCCCAGCACCACGAATGGCTTCCAACCGTTACTAATATCACTGTTGTCAGTTCAATTTTCACTCGGCGGCATAAATTATTATCATATCCTCACTTTGGTAACAAGACAAAACGCGGCGTTCAGTTCCACCACTCTTCACATAAAGATTCTAAAATTAGGCAGTGGGTTAAGAACGAAGTATCTTTATTTTAGTTTGCCTCTGCCTGCCCTATCATAAAGTGAAGGTATGAAGATAGCACTAGGGCGACAATTTTAAGTTCGAGTAGAACATTAGTATCTATTCTAATTGATATTATCATGCACATAAATTAGAAATCACATAATTTTTTATATTACCAAACATGACAAGAAATAAAAAATAAATAGTCATAAACATTAATTAAAAAAATAAATAGTCATTAATAAATAGTCAAAAAAATGTGGAAAAGTAAAAATTGAACTTGTTGAATTTCAAGAAATCTCATTTTATTTCGCTTAAATTTATACACTTTAGCCCAGGCTAAATTTAAATATGCACACACAGGTATCATTTAATAGAATTTCGCCTCATATTATCTTGACAGAAATTTTAGTCCAACAATTTACATGACAAATTTTAAACAAGGTCGAGACCCTACATTAGGATGACATTAAGTTTGGATGAAAGTGGAAATTTACATGAAATACTTAAACTTGAAAAACATTCATATTTTACTCAGTGGATAAATCATAGAGGAAGTGAAATATTTATTTACGTTTATATTTCCATTTCTTCGCTCTGGTGTCGAGACAGCGCGGCGTTGAGCTCCGCCACTAAACACGCAATGCCTCCAGAATTTGGCAGGAAGTGGGAACGGAGTGTCTTAACGCTGCACTCTGTGCCTCTGCTATGTGCGGGATACAGCGTGAAGCTTATTATTTTTTATTTTACTATAATATACAATTCTTCTTGTGATATCTAATGGTGTCTTTAATACTATTTCGATCGATTGGTTTTTATTATTTTTCGTTTTCCTGATAAGTTTACCTTCTTGGATAAAATAGGAATTATTGCAATTCCATCTGCTGCTTCTAAGTCCCAACATAAAAGACTTTTTCATTTTGTAATATTTAAAATTTTATTAAATAAAATTATTGTGGCGTTGGCGTTGGCATGTATCTATTGGAATTTACGTTTAAAATATTTAATATAATAGGACTTGAAATCGAGGTTCTCTTATATTGAAATTGAGCGAATTGCGCTATACGTTTATAAAATTTTCTCAATTTTTATTATTAATAGCTCTGTGGAAACATACCTACTCATATTTATATATTTTTACTGTTTATATTTGTTTGCTAAAGTTTGATTATTACAAAGAGTAATCCCCATAAAGATATTTCCGTTCCCCGCTTTCCCCTAATTTTCGAGGTATTGTTTGTAGCGGAGCCCAACACCGCGCTTTACCTCGCTACCAGAGTAAGAAAATGAAAATATTAAATATTGCTAAATTTTCAAAATTTTCTGTAATTATATCATTTAAGATTATAAACACAACTTTTACTAAAAAGTATTATATTTTTGTTGACAGAGTATATTAAAACCAAATGCCTACATAGTGACACAAGGGCCAACTGAAGAAACCGTGGTCTCCTTCTGGCGAATGATATGGCAAGAGCGAGCTGCTGCTATAGTCATGCTCACCAAAACTTTCGACTTCATTAAGGTAATATCTAACGTTTTTCTGATTATTTTATGCTGTATTCCGCACACAGCAGGAAAGGCAGTGGGAACCTAGTGTTAAGAACCTTGAATTCTAGAGACGTCTGCGTGTTGAGGGGGGGAACTCAACGCCTAGACACCAGAGCGAAGAAATGAAAATATAAATTTGAATAAATATTTCATTTCCACGAGTGGAAATCGAACGCTCAACTTCTCGTGCTCCTGTAGCACGACGATCTGTAAACACATTTAATAATGCAATTCATACAGTATAGAGCAAATAAAGAGTTATTATGGAGATGGCGTTGGCAAACATTAGCCCCATACACGATAGGCCGATTTTCACCAGCTCGATAGCAAAACATAAAATACAATGGCATATTCGGATATCGTTCACAAATATCCACCTTTATTGTATTGATATTGTATGGAAATTTTGTGAACGAAAATCATAGTCTTTTATATCACAATATAAATATTTTAGTATTGTAATGTTATTTATAGTGATACACAGTTTATTCGTTAATAGCTGGAAGGTAGAGAGAATTTAGTGTAAGAACATTCCGTTCTCTATTTGTAATTACTTATTTTTTATTGGGTATTCGTATTGAATGTTTTTATATTTTAAAAATTATAAAAGATTGGTTAAGTCATCAGCCTCAGATTTGCCAATGTAATTCCCATCTTATATCTCTCTGTCTCTAGATTCTCCATTTTCTTTTTGATATTTGAAATGACTTTATTAGAAGAGAAGCAACTACTTAATGTTTCTTGGATATCTCGCGCGGATGTCAGGTCCACTACGATTTAAGAGTTTAGATCCATGCATGGGTCTTGCTACTCAAATGTAGCTTTAGAAGGTCTCGACTCCATTGCCTGAAATTTTACCTATATCTAACATTGAAGTTTTCCATTAAAAAGGAAAGAAAAGAATATGTTCATTCTTTCAAAGCAAAAGTCCGGCGTTGAGTTCCGCCACTGAACACATGCTTCGAAAAGTTAGACGCAAATTTAAATTCTTTTACTATTATATTACAATAAAAAGGGGTTACGCTTACAATGCATGAATCTGTGTAAAATGTTCGGTATGTGAAGGGACCAAACCGCAAAGCCCGACTGCTTATGAAACGGTCAAATTAAGCGAAAATATACTGTCGAAAACCTCCCGCTTAAGAAACATGTCATATTATAGAAGGAGGTAAACCATAAATCATAGCATATTGTTGGTAATGCCGTAACGTCGACTTCCTCACAGGCAGCCACATAGAGCTTGCATTTCTTCAGGGACAGTACCCCCTTCCCCCCCATTTTTTATTTTTATCTATCTTTATCTTATGATTGCTTTGTCTTTTTGGCTATTTAATTTATAACACTGGTCGTCAAAAAGATCCGCTATTCAACACGCAATGCCTCCAGAATTCGGCAGAAAGTGGGAAACGGAGTTTCTTAACACTAGGTTGCCTTTGCCTGCTGTGTGCGAGATACAGCGTGAAGCTGATTTACTTTATTTATCTATATATATATAAAATCGAAAGGTCACTCACTCATCACGAAATCTCAGAAACTACATGTGCTAGAAATCTCAAATTTTGCATAGAAGTTACTTATAGGACGTAGGTGCTCGCTAAGACGGGAATTTGCAATATTCGACTTCTAAGGGGGTGTTTTTGAGGTTGAAAGTTTGTATGAAACTTCGTTACTACAAATGCTAGGAGTCTCAAATTTTGCATGGACGTTATTTATAGGACGTAGGTACTCATGGACAGAAATTAATAATAAAGTAGTTCACGCTGGCGAAGCCGCGGGCGGGCCGCTAGTTCATTATATATACATACTCGTACATCACACATATCCATTTAAAATGTAGAAACAAAGAAATATATCTATGTATATAACGTAAAAGGGATCGTTAAAACAATTTGAGCAAAAGAGGCAAGTGTCCCTATTACATTAGTACCGGTAGGGTAAAGCGCCCTCATAATTCGTTCCTCACAAAATGATGTGTGTAATCGCGAAGAGGAATGGGGAAGAGAATAAGGGAGGAACACCTTAATTCCAATTTTGTTACAGAATTTACACCCGTTTTAGCGATTCAATGTATGTAAATTGTTATATAAATTTTGTGAGTGCCGGCACTCACAGTTCTGCGGGAGGACAATGGTGGATAATGTGGTAATGGAATTTGTAAGCATAAATCAGAAAACGTTTAGGTGTTTTTAGTAAAATGTTCATTTGGAATTAATTGAAGATGTTATGTTTTTTTAAATCATGAAAATTAAATAATAGTTAACTTTTAAGATAACTTATTTAAATATATAGTCCAGAAAGGACTACTCTCAACGTACTACTTATTTTTTTCTGCTTATCCTATAAAAAGCGTGAATCTAGAAATTATATATATGACGGCGCGCTGCCATGTATTAGTTTTAATTATAATTACGCAATTATTACATTTCGATTTTAATTGATTTATATAATGGATTATATTAGAGGAATATTTAAATCGGAGCGGGTAACCCCGAATAGGGTAGTAGGTGTAGCCACGAATAATAGCGGATGTCATTGGTTGACAGCTATGGCGTGAGATGTTCACCAATTAACCTATTGGCTCCTAATCTATTGTAATTTTGTTAATCTTGTGAGATTTATTGTAAAACTGTTATGTAAACGAGTAATTAGACATTGAAGAATATAAGTGTGACTTTTATTTAAACATCTCTGTTGCTACAACGCCCACAAATGAATAGTGATAGCCAAGACCGCTTTGAGGCCCCTTTTGATGCTTCTACATATATATTTTAAAAAGTTAAAAAAATACCTTTTATATAATTAATTCGGTTCTTATTTTTAAAGAATATACTTAAAAACAACCTAAAATAACTCGCTTTTTACACTGGGCTACCTCTGAGAAGTACCAGTATGGTACGACAACTAAAATGATGTTCTTTATTCAATGGTATATTTTAATTATAAAACATAATTGGGCATTCTTAATAAAAACATTTCAAATAGTTAAGTAAAGTACTCTGTCTTTGAGCTTAGTTTTCTGTGAAACTTTAGTTAAACATTGATGTAAAGCCGATTACTGCTTTCGAACTAATTTGCATGTTACATTTTCATAGAAATACATCTGTAGGATGAATAAACAAGGAAACCTTTCACGTTTTATTATGCACTTACATATAGGCCAGTATATTGAGGCCAGTCGTGGCCTGGACAAACGATAACTTGTGGGTTCGACTCGATGAAAATATTTAATATTTTTATTTCTTCGCTCTAGTGTCGAAGCAAAGCGCGGCGTTGAGTTCCGCAACTCTACATGCAATGCCTTCAGACTATTCCTATTAATATTCCCCTATAGAAACCACCTATATCTAAACTTGCTACACGCAAAATAAAGCGTAAATTTGTAAGAAAAAATAAAAACATAATAGCAGAAACAGACTCTATAATTTTCTCTATGAAGATTCTTGGTTTATTTATGATTTTTTAAACTTTAAAGATTCATATTTTCCACAGGTAATGTAAGATTTTTGTTTTGTTTATGATTTTTAAGCAAATTAAAACAAAATATTAAAATTTTACACAGGTAATGTGCGTTCAATATTGGCCGCCTAACAAAGAAAAGGACGAGACCTACGGAGACATCAGCGTCGGCATCGTTCAAGAGGAAGAGCTGGCCAACTTCCACATACGCACCTTTCGATTATACAAAACTGAGAAAAACGTAAGTTATTGATGTAGTCTTAGCGGTGATAAGTTTATTTACTTAAGTGTATGTGTAATATGGAGAGAAAATAGAAGAAAAGAGAACAGCGTTCCTATGGGTAGACAGTTGGAACTTAGTGTTAAGAAACTTCTTTCCGCCTAATTTTCTAGTTATAGTGGTTTGAATAGCGGAATTACCAGACCTAATAGAAGAATATATAATATACTCAGAATGACACCCATAAAGGGGATCTAAACTATAACCATCGATTACAATAAAAGATTCTAAGTCTGTAATAATAAAATTAAATACTTAACTACGTTACTATACAAGTTATTTCTATTAATTTCAACAAACACAGCTACTTGTTTGCATAAGATTCACTTGTCCCTGGTGTATAAAGTAACGATAATATATATTAATATTAATTAAAATATATTAAAGCAAATGCATGTACGAATAAAATTATCACGACTTGAATTTTTATTAAAATATTTTTTTAATGATTATTATTCGATCATAATATTAAAAGTGTAATTTCCTTTGTTTATTTCTATGTAAGCTTAACAGTTTATACTAGCGTACTCTTTCTTGCAACAAGTTTTATCGGCACTTTTTCTAAGTTTTGGACAAATTGACATTTCCGATTTGGTCTGACGTCTCTGCAGGATGTAGGTCCTGGTTCCACATTAAATTTTTGTAAAACAGCAGCCAGGCCTGCCATTGATTGTAATATGCCTAGTCGACGACCTGTAAAATCATTATTTTATTCTTTAATCGTATTTAACAAATATATGTATATAAAAGCCTTCACAAAGATATTTTTTTGCATTGATATAAATTACCTTTATACGACAAGATAAATGCTATGTGTATTTACTGACAATAGTAATATTAATATTATGATAACAATATATCTGACAATATAAAAATATATTTTTATACGAAATTTTGTTAATATGAGAATACTAACAAATTGGTGCTTATCTTTTCTAATGTAAAACTAGTAATGTTTGAATCATCAAAAGAAATATAAAAAAAAAATACAAACCAATACATGTTCTTTTCCCCGAGCCAAAAGCCATGTATACAAATTTATTGAGACCCTCTACAACATGTGGTGCAAATCTTTCTGGGTTAAATTCATGTGGATTTGGGTAATACTTTTCATCCATATGTATTGCTTGGATTGGGACAACAAGAGACACACCAGGATCTATCGTAACATTTGTACCTGGAAGCGTATATTCTTTCATGCATTTCCTTTTGAGGAATCCTGCTGGAGGAAGAATTCGCATCGCCTCCAAGAATGCCATTTCTAGATAAGTCATCTTAGTCAAAGCTTCATAGCACAACTTATTTTCGTATTCGGACAAAATATTATCTATTTGATCTTGTATTTTTCTTTGAATTTTAGTATGATATGCAAGCTGATGGAGTGTAAAACTTGTTGACGAGGCAGTAGTCTCAAAACCTGCCACGAAAAACATGCTCACTTGTTCCGCTATTACTATTGGATTAGACATATCTAAAACAAAAGGCGATTTATCTGGACTATTTTTCTGCTCAAATTCATCTTCCTTGTTTTCTGATTGCATTTCCAACATAAAATCCACAAAATCGTTGCGACTGCTCGGCTTAAAACTTCTACTTTTACAAATATTATAAGAGAGTTCGTTCAAAAAACGTTTTATTTTCGGATCAATGAAACACGACAACTGTAGCCACTTAGGTAAGATATCGTTAAGCATAATGCGAATAATTTGAAATGTAGATCGTTTGAATGCTTTAATAGAAAAGTTAAAAAAATCACAATTTTCATCTAAAATTATATTGATGTCAATTCCCATACCACATGTCGCGATAAATTCCATAGTGTACCTGGACATCATGTGGTACGCGTCTACAACTCCTCCTCTGCTTACCACTCGGTGTCCCAATTCTTGGAGTCGTCCTGAACATGTTATGATGTGAGGAAACATCCTTTGTAACTTACGGTGGCTGAAGGCGGCTGTCAATTTTTGTCGTAAAAACCTCCACGACTCGCCGGTGGCGTGAAACAAATTCGTTTTCAATTGTTCGTTGCTATTTTTATCTATATCCCTAAAATTGAAGTAGTTAAAATCCACAACATTTATATATTTGATTAACTCGGGGTCTTTTATCACCAGCGATGGTTGGGAGCCTTGGAAGAATCCGATGATTTTTTCCTCTGGATACGCGTTGTAAATATCATTTATTGTTTCCGTAAATGTTGTCAACTTGAAAACTTTGTAAAAATAAGAAAGAAAGAACGGCAAAGGTTTGATATACTTAACATTTCTCCTCTTCCAGTAGTCGTGATTATACACTGAATAGAAATAAAATATTGTAACAAAAAATACAGCGAGAATTGTAGAAATATACATCTTGTTCAACCGAAAGTAGAATATTAAAAGCTTAGTGATAAGACACTTTAACACTGACAATGGAAATGTCTTGCAATACCTAAATTTGAATATATTTGTATGTTCCGTATAAATTACTTTTAGCTAATAAAATAATTACATTGGATCAAAAAATGTAGAATACAAGTGAAAATTCGACGTCCAACACAATTTTGTTTTTTACTAAGAATAGTAATTAATAATAACCTACGGTCTTAATCCTTTTACGTTTTTATGATATGTACGAGTATTTAATAAACTGTATATCTGGTTTGGTCATTCCAATTTCGCTGCGGAACTACAGACCGGTTTACGCTTTATCTTTCTTAATTAAAATATTGAATTTCACGCTTCTATAATTGTCAATTGTAACTGAACTAAAACTGTTTTAGTCATTACAATTATTTAGTTTAAAGTTAAAATTAAATTTAATATTTGTTAAAAATGATAATTCATATAAATAAAATTTCGTAGCAAGACCTCTAAATAGGTAAAAAGATTAAACAAGTAAATTGTAATCACTGTGTAGTGTTTTATTGTATAGACAGACAGGGAATGGTTGACCAATTTTCAATTCAAAAGTTGGTATTTTTTTTTATTATGCAAAAAAAAACAATTTCATTGATAGTGACACTATTAAGTTTTTAAAAATCCAAAAATGAATAAATTCGCTAACAATTACAATATAATGTACAAGCTTGATTTTATAGAATGGGGGAAAACAAGTCGAACGATAGGTTCCGTGCTTAGGGAATGTGGACCTAGGAAGTAATGAGTACTTACTACCAAGTATGTATATGATTATTAAGGGCTAGGCTTTAAAGACAAAGACTTTAAAGGAGGATTTAAAAAATATTTCCGGAACTTAACACCGCACTTTGCCTTGGCACCAGAGCGAAAAAATGCTATATAAATGCAAATAAAACCACCAATGCTATATAAATGCAAACAAACCAATAAAGACTTATTATTTACGAAAAATTTACTTAAATATAATGTTAAATTAAAAGAAAATTCCATTTACAAAACACAAAAATATCTCCGGAGACAAGAAATAACGAGCACAAAGGACAGTAGTGGATAGCATCACAGAGTTAATAGTAGAGTAAGCCGTTTGTAAGTCTTTTGCAAGCTTAATAAAGTTTCTCGTGGTTCCATTTTATCCCACATTTAATTACGTTTGCCGAAATGATAAATTATTTTTCAATTTTACTTCTGGATTTTAAGTTGGACTAAATGCTGTTTGAGGTTTTTAAGTCTCATATATACCATAGTACTTTTAAACTGTATTAAGAGTAAAAAAAACATCCAAATGTTTTTTTTATGAAATTGCATTTCCTTTTTTACTGTAATTTTCTATCGCTATACTTGAATTTTATATTTTAGGTTTTATTATTATTATACTCTCGATGTGCGTATAGTATAAACTCAAATTTTAATAAATTTTGTACTATACAGTATGTATTATACTTAACTACAGTAGTAATAAAAGTTGAAAAGATTGTTTGGTTGTACGCACTAATCTCAGGAACTACTAGTTCAATAAGGCAATAGATGGACTATTACGTTAATATTTCTATGTAACCTGCTGTTCTTGCAGTTAGAGTTAACTCCTAATTATTTCCATGTGACCGTGCGGGCGAAGCCGTAGATAAAAACCAGTAATTAATAACAATCAATTAAAACAAATTTGATTCGTAATAGTATAATATAATTGATTTGAAATTGACTAAATTGAATTCTTTTCATCAGGTGGTGGTGGAAGAAAGATTCATCTTACAGTTCCACTACACGCAATGGCACTCACATACGTGCCCGTTCAGCAACGCATTGCTGGAGTTCCGAAGGAGGGTCAGAGCGGTGGTAGGAAGACGACTCGCTTCCAACTCAGTTACTGGACCAATGGTTGTACATTGCAAGTGAGTAAACTAAGAAAAATATATTAAAGAAAAATCAACTAGAGAGAAAGATAAAGCAAATACATCAGTGTCAAGTTTAAAAGATTACTTAAACTTTAAATATCCATAAATTATTGCTGATAGATGGTATGGGATAGGATGAAAGAAAACTATAGAATATTGTATACTAATGATGATACTGTGTTTTTTACATCACAATGAATTCTCTTTTTTTGAGGCTATTCGTGGCGCAGGTGCACTAGGGAGTGACTGTATGTCACAGTTAGTGGGTTCGATTCCCAATTGAGGAAATAAATTATTAAATATTTTTTTATTCTTCGCTCTGGTGTCGACGCAAAGTCCGGCGTTCAATTCCGCCACTCTACACGCAATGCCTCTAGAATACAGCAGAAAATGGAGAGCGGAATATCTTAACACTAGGCTCCTTCTGCCTACCCTGCTACATGTGAGATACCACGTGAAGCTAAATAAAAAGGTAAAGAATTCTCCTTTCCTTAAAAAGATATTGGATTATAATTTTTGCTTTTAGTGATGGCGGCGGACGTTCTGGTGTGTATTTAGCTATTGACGCAAATTTAGAATTAGCCGAAGAAGAAGACTGCTTTGATGTTTTTGGATATTTAAAAAAACTGAGACAATCTAGGAAAGGCCTTATTGAGAACGAAGTAAGTTTTATTATTGAGTACAAAAAAAAGGAAAAATTAAAGCGCTCAAATTAACTAATAATTAAAAAATATTTCCGAAATCTATTATGATGAACTCATTTTTATACCAAAATGTATTCGTATTACCAGCACAATAAAATACAAGGGCACTAGAGTAACTGAAACCACACTTGGTTGTGGGTTCGATCCCCACTCGAAGAAATAAAATATTCAATATATTTTTTTCTTCGCGCTGGTGTTGAGGCAAAACGCGGCGTTGCATTCCGCCACTCAACACACAATACCTCCAGATTTCGGCAAATTGGAGAACGGAATGTCTTAAACTGATTCATTTATTTATTTATGTATAAAATTTTTAGGAGCAATATAAATTCGTGTATGATACTTTAGAAGAGCATGTGGTATGTGGAGTATCATGGTTTCCCGTATCAGAACTATCCCAAAGACTGAAACAGAAATCCCAAAGGGACCCGATCACGAAGCTCAATGAATACCAGAAGGAGTACCAGCAAATATGCAAACAAACCCCCAGATTTACGATCGGGGACTGTGCCGGGGGACACCGTGGCGATAACAGGGAAAAGAATAGAGACGTTCTCGTCGTTCCACGTACGTACTTAAATTTAATGCCCCATAAAAAAGAGTTATCTTAATCGACTCTATATATTTTACGTTTTAAAAATT
>JAEBDU010012988.1:283162-329792 GCA_016802625.1 Heliconius numata
CTAAATTAAAACTGCATGTTATGTGCTTTCAAACAATAAAATAATTTATACTGCATGTCGCTTTGTTTTTAATACACACCTTATTGAAATCGGAAAGTTCAATATGACTCACCCTGTATAACAACCTCCTCCAGCTGGAATGGATCTTTTTGTTGTCAAGTAAGGAATTATTGAGAAAAATATCTTGTATTAATGGTTTTGTGCTAATTTTTGTCTTTATGTAGGTTACAGTTATAGTTGATGCCAGTTGTGGTGCAGGAGCCTGTAAGCGTGACAGGTTGTACGTGATATTCGTTCAATTTCCGCTCGGAATGGAAATGAAAAATTTAATATTTTCATTTCCTCGCGGAAACGAGGCACAGCGCGACGTTGAGTTCCGCCACTCAACATGCAATGCCTCCAGAATGGCGTGTTAAGTCCAGAGGGTGGGTACCTAGTGTTAAGACATTCCTGAAAATTACTGAAAATCTAAATATTTAATTTCTTCGGGTGGGAATTAAGTTATTTGACGGTTTCGTACTTGTGACATAATCTTCGTCTTAAGTGTCATTTCATTTATTATAAATTTCGTCACCTCTAAGTGGTGCCATTAATCATCTACAGCGAGATGCTTACTCCTAATGTTTTATATAACATCTATGAAAAATAAAAGTATGGAATTATATTTAGGCCAGTCGTGGCGCAGTTCTCGCAGCTTTGGTATCTGGTAGCATCCTCCCCCCCATTTTGTGGCGGAAATCACTGCCGCCCTTTGACTCGACACCAGAGCCAAAAAAAAGAAAATATTAAACACTTCATTTCCTCGAATAAGAATCGAATAGGGATATAAGGACTATTTTATAGTGAAATATGAACTCCATTTATACATATAGTAAACTAGCGACCCCCTTGCGGCTTCGCCCGCTTTTATTACTGGATTATTCATATAATATATGTTTGCAAAGCACTTAAGATAATGTGAAAATTAATTAAACTCTAATGCAACCCGCATTTTCGTAGTTTCAATAAAGGATTTTCCAATTGTTTTACTCGGCAAGGATTTTTTAGTAGGTACTGTAATTTTAAATTTGTGCTACTAATCTTTTCAAGTACTTATTAAAATATATTTAAATGACTATTTTTAGATAGTTAAATGACTATTTTTAAACGGAAGAAATTATAAACAAAAGCCTACCTACTAATAACTACAACGAAAAATATAAAACCAAATATATCGCGCTGAAATAATACATTCAATTCCAATTATCCAATACGTGCAAACGCATCTAAATCTTCGTTGCTATGCCTCTATAGCGGGCGGGTTTTTTTTTCGAGCTTGTGGTTAATGCTGAAGAGGGTATTCTATCCCTGATGAAAAGCAAGCACTACGTGGCTGCCTGTGAGGAAAATTAAATAGAATGCATCGGCCGGGAATCGAACCCGGGCCGCCCACGTGGCAGGCGAGCGTTCTACCACAGAACCACCGATGACTGCTCATAACGCGCTTGTATAAGCAAAACGTCGCGGGGCGCGTTTCGCAGCAAGGATGTTTTGATATTGTAACAACTTCTAAAGTAGTTTAGTTTAGTTTAGTTTATACTTTATTGCACACAAATAAAAGAAAAAGAATAAAACAAATAGAACAGAAAAGACATAAAAAAACAAGTATGCAAAGGCGGCCTTATTGCTTCAAGCAATCTCTTCCAGGCAACCTTTGACAACAGCAAAGGACTTAAAATATAAAAAGAGACGGGTGGAATAACGTAAGTGCAAACTAAATAATAATAATAATAATACTAAGTAAACACATAAAATACTTATGATATACTTATTAAAATGAAAAACAGTAAAAGACAGTTTTGGTCTACATTAAATGGCCGACGTAATTAATATACTTATTTATATGCTGAGAGTAAGGGATAAGTGAAACTTGAGTAACATACAGCTGATGTGTCAACGGCGGGATGTGTCAACAATTAAACGCGTTTTTCTGTAAAACTATTCGCAATTTCGAAATAGTGTAAAAAGCTAATTTTATCTTCGTTTAATGTAGAAATTTAATAAAGTATTTTAAAGGATAAGGATTAATACCATTATGGAAAAATATCGCTCACAATAAAAAATATATTGAAATTATTTTTTTTAGACAGAAATATGATCACTACACGTTATTCTTAAAAGATACGAATATGCTCTCGCGGACTTTTTTGTAGATCTTATTAAGAGGACCAATACTCCAGTACATTATTTTCATATAGTACTTACCATTAAAGCAGCGCATGCGCGAAAGTGTCTCAACGGGTAGGACTTTATACATATTTATCGTATTTATGTTAATTTACATAAGAATGTACAAATAATAAACTATATATAAACCTTCCCTGAGAAATACTCGACCTAATGGTAAAAACCGCATAGAAATCCGTTGGGTGGTTTAGAAGAAGAAGAGTTAGAAAGTTCAGACAGACACGAAAAGCGACTTTGTTTTATAAGATATAGGATAGGATATGCTAACTTTAATTATTTTAAACTAAATATTTAAACTAAATCTGTACCCCACTCATTATCCTACAAACGAAAAACTTTCAAGCTGATAGCCGGCAAAAGAAAAACTAATAGTAAACGCTTCACGTTTTGTTGAAAACTTTGATCGTGCTGTATTGTTTAAAATCTTAAACAACGTGAGTTTTTATAAGCTTTAAATATAGTTCAGCAATTTTATTTTGAGACCGACTGTAATGGGACAATTGTGGGTTCGGGATTTATTAATATTTTAATTTCTTTTCTCTTTGCCACTCAACACGCAATGCCTCGAAAAAATCGACGGAAAGTGGAGAACGGAGTGTCATAACATAAGGTTCCCTCTGCCTACTCTATTGCGTGCGGGATCCAGCGTGAAGCTGATTTATTTATTTAATTTTCTTTAACATTTTTTGGTTTGTTTTATTGAAATCGGTTCATAAATAAAAAAAATAAATTAATATATAAAGCATATTATTATCTGAAATTTGCTTTTAATGTATGTATATTGTCTTTACAATAATAATATTATTAGAACACTAAAGTAATAAGCAAATAATTATATAAATCAAGCGGGCGAAGCCGCGAGCGGGTCGCTAATAAACAATAAGTTTTAACAATAAAAAATATAACAAGATTCACTTTTTCCTGTTCTATAAAACACGTTAAAGATAACTAGCAAATAAAGTAAAGTAATTTATAAAAGGGTTGATCCGTCGTCAAGCCATCCACCTGATTGATGGCCAGCCCGATGAGAAATTACCAAATATATCTCCCCCAATTACTCTTTTTAGATCGAGACCAATCTGGGCCAGCGTTGGAGAATGGTGCTACGTATTATACTTTTTTGATAAAGTGGTATTCGATGGTCTTTGTTCTTTTAATTTTTAAAGCTTTAGTTACAGAATAAAGATTATATAGATATTTGTCCCAAATTTGTAATTCTTAATATATTTAGATTTAATTTATTGTCTATGGTGTAATCTTTGGAAAAAAGTAGCAGGTTTAGTCTTGTGGGTTCGATCCTCACATATATTAATTTCCTCGCTCTGGCGACGAGGGGAAGCGCGGCGTTGTGTTCCGCCACTCCACACGTCTTGCCTTCAGAATTCAGCGGAAAGAGGGAAACAGAAGAACCTTAATGGGAAGGGAGTATCTTAATACTAGGTTCCCATGTTCCCAAAAAAACCTGTTTACAACGTTATTTAATGAATGTTAAAGACCACAAAGCTATGTTTTCATTATTCCTCCTAATATTATTTAAAGAATTAGAATAGCCAAGATATTTATTAGCTACGAGAAAATTAGAAATTCAAAATGTCTCTCTGTCTTAGATTTTGAAATGAGGAGATTTAAAATATGAATAATGGAAATTTCTGACATTGTACAAGATCCGATTAACTAACGTTGGCATTTTACCTTTTTGAGTTTCTAACAGCTTAAGTGCTCAGTTAAATCGCATTCGCTCTAGATCAAAGAAGTGCGATATTAATGAAAAATGCTGAAATAATCTGTAAGGCGAGTTTTATACTTTGAGTTTATTGACAGCCTTCGTGACGCATTCGATCAATTGTCGGTTCGATTCCCGCTCGGGGAAATGAAATTCGCTCTCGTAATGCGGTAAAGCACGGCGTTGAGTTCCGCTACTCAATACACAATGCCTCCAGAATTCGACGGAAAATAAGGAACGCCGCGCTTTGCCTTGTTACCAGAGCGAAGAAAAGAAAATAATAATCAATTATAATTCGTTCCCTCGAGTGGAAATCGAAAGCAAAACCGTCGTGTTAGATATTTGTTCCCCTGCGCCAGAACGGTCTACATTCCAATTACGTAGATATTACTGATTACACATACATGTTAATATATTTACGAGTTAAGCAAGCGAAATTAATATTCATTAATACATCCTGCAGCGTTGTTTCGGGCGATACACCTCATTGCGAATTAATAATGCAATGGTTGTAATGAAGGAAATTAATAAGTACTTACCTTTTTTTAGCTTCCCTTGTAAGGATACAGGGGATCAATGTAGGTGCAGCAGCATGCAACAGAGTAGGCAGACGGAACCTGGAGACATAGTGTTAAGACACTCTATTCCCATTAAGATATTTCCGTTCTCCACTTTTGGACGCATTACGTGTCGATTGGCGAAACTCAACTCCTCGAGGAATTGAAGCTAACGATTGTATACATTCTTGGGCCCAGAATATAACCTTCAAGGTGTTGATAGACGCGCTTTTTGAAGGAACCCATGTCATACCGACCTGGAAACACTGCCGCGGGTAGGCCATTCCACAGTTCTCTGACGCGTGGAAGGGAGTTCCTACGAAACCGCACTGGATTTCGGTGTCCAAGGGTCGATCAAGGTAGAAAAAAACGGGAAAGCACTCAAAATGCATCGAAAGGAATAAAAAGAGTGAAGCAAAAATGCAAAAATCAATAGACAAGATGTGTCAATGTCAATCAGCTGTCACATCTATGATTTAAAATATCAATGACATTAATCGATTCAAAATCGATTTCTTTTTGTTTTGTCAGTAATAAATTGACATTTTATTTATTTATAGATACTGTAATTATACAAATACAATTAATTATTACAAATGAGTTAAAATATGTAGAGTTAATTAAAATGAACTAATATTTTATTTTCGTAGTAGGTACTCAAATTTTATTACTTAAATTATTTAGAACATTTCTCAACTCTGTTTCCCAAAATTTGGGCCCATAATTTTCAATCTCCTTTATATAAATATTTTTGGAGGAGCTTTATTGTATAAGGTTTCCAGGTTTTCTCTGCCCATCCTGTTGTGAACGGGATACAGCGTGAAGCTGCTTAAAAACTACTTAAAAATCTCAACAGGTTTATTCAGTCAGTTGAAATATATAACCATTAATTGTGGAAAAAAATAAAAAAATAATAATTTATACAACAAATAAATATATTTTCCATTAAGTTCCATGTATAAATTTTAAAATTACCTTTTAAATAACATCCATGACAACAATATTCATTATTTTAATAAGTTTATTTTACAATATCGGGAAGTGGGAAATTTGTAATCACAATGTTCCTATATAATTTAAATAATATTAATATTAAATTACAATAATCTTTTTATCTATAATAATCAAACGTGTATACTGTATACGATAATAATTTGGTATAATAGTACTAGGACTACGTAGAACTACTAATTATTATTTACATAAATAGATGGTCGGTGCGGCGAGTTATTTAAATTATCTATTAAATTCTTAAAATTACATCAGCTTCACCTTTGTAGTGCTAAGACACTTCTTTCCCCACTTTCTGCCGAATTTTTCGAGGCATTACGTGTTGATTGCCGGAATTCAACGCCTTAGTGCCAGAGCGAAGAAATATAAATAATTATTTATTCCCTCGAGTGGGATCTAACCCGCAACCGTCGCGTTATCGTCACACCTGTTTGCCCCTGCGTCGCGACGGTCTCGTTTTTTTAAATACTTACTACAAAGAAAATTTACTCATGTGCCTAATTTACGTACTAAAACATCGAATAATGGTCCACATGACATAGTAACTTATATACTCGTATAAAACATTAGTAAATATATTGAAATAAATATTCTTTTATTATAATATAATAAATAACTTAAATGGGTACAAGTGTAAGAAAATGTGAAGTAAATTTTATTTCTATAGAAATTAATATAATTAACCTTTATAACATAGTTTATATTTTTTTTTCATAATTAATAATATTAAATTTCATAAGACAAATAAAATATAGGAAGCTCCAATGGAGTATCTCCGTTCCTTTGTTTTCTTATAAACCAGAGAACCGACTTTGATAAAAGGTATGTAATGTGTTAGTGTTTCTAATCTATATATTAATTTAGGTTAGCCTCAAAAAAAGAAAGTAAAAAACAAATATTTAACAAACTTATACTCAGAAGAGTCGCCGAAACTTATTTTTCAAGTTATAATAAAACTGAAGCAACATTATATTAGGCTTATTTAAGGTATACATGACAGCCCATAATAACTTTTCCTTCACACTTCCTCACAAAAATCTCTAGAAAGTTCTAACGATGTCTTTTGAAATAATTTTAGTTAGACTTAACTTCTATATTGGATAACTTATACAATATATAATACAATAATACACCAGCCGCAATTTGATAGCATATTTCTAAAAATGCTCATATAAAACTGTTACTTCCAGTAACTGGGAATATGGTCAATTAAATTTTCGACTATTTGAATTAAAAAAATAGGTTTCAGCCTTTGTTTTTTTTTTACAAAGCGTTTTACGGATTTTATTAATGTAAGTAGGTATGTGAATGAAGCAAACTAGATATATAATAAATCAATTATTGTTAATGGACTTATTTAATTGACCATATATAAATATATATACATATAATTTAAATATAGTATTATATAATTTTAGGATTGAAGGTTGTGCGTTAATATTCGTTACAGATAAGTGAACCTGAATTTTACAACGGAGTCTACCTTCCACAGCTATCTAGCATCTAAATGGAATTTATAATATTAATATATTAATATTCTTTTAAAATAAGGACACAATTATTATAATTTAGAAAACAAAAAGCGAAGCAGCTTAACTCTACGTATAATATTATGAAGGAATTATATTTAATTAATAAAACAGCTTTTAAATCTTAAAATATAAATTTATATATTAAATAAAATTTTAAAAGACTTACCATTAAATCACTGTTTTATAAACAAAAGAAAACACATTTAAAAACAAAAGCAATAGTAACCGTTGGTCTAACAGTAATTATAACCAGAACTATAACAAGAAATATATACCTTCTCTATATTTTATTCTCTTTCCTTTTTCCAGAGACGAATACATTACATAATAAATAACTTAGTTACAAATTACAGGCACGTAATTTCCAGAACTAAAAATGTACAGACACATTTCCAGAAAGTAAATCTTAAATCTATCTGGGTCGGTTGGCACGTTAGACATAACCAAACAATATGGAAATGAAAACCATCACTTATAATAATACAAATGTATAATAATATGATCTTTCTTGTAAATAATTTGTAAATACTCATTAGAAATTTAAATAATACAATATACATATATTATAGGCTACGAAAATATTTGAATTAAACTACAAACATCCAATAACATTTATACTTCTAACATCAAAACATGAAATAAATATTTCTTTTATAATTAAGAGAATTAAACGTTTTACATATATCAATCCTTATTTTATATACTATTGAAAAATTATAAAAATCTAGCGTTATATAATTTTAATGCACGCGATTTTAATCTAAAATGGAGAACGTTACTTAAAGTTAAAAATCGATTAAAATATTTTTTACAAATATGTGTTCTATTCGTAAGTAATATTATGTAAATATCAAGGATCATAGTTGTAAAGGAAGTTGCACATAAATGTGAAAAATATATTTAACCACCTAAATCCCACACTGGCGCGCCAATGTCAGGAGAAACAAAATTCATTAACATCAACGAATTAGCTAAATGACCCTGTGTCAGTCACGGACTACGAGGCCTCCGTCCCCGGGATCACTTCCTAAGAAATTTAGAATCTACGCTCTACGTAGTTTTAGGCACTGCCTACTTAATTATATCGGCAAGACGCCGTAATATTATTAAATAATATCAATACATACAAACTTACTAATTAAGATTTTTGGCAGTTACCGTTCGGTACTATGAAGACTAGGATTCGACAGCGACAGCACTGGGAACGATGGCTGGTGCCGACCTAGGATTGCGAGCCACCGATAATTTTTATCAGTTTTCGGAAATATTAATGGCAATTAAAATAATTATATTTATTTATATTATTTAGAATTACATTCAAGAATCAAAGGTAGAGCGGTGGTTGCTTGTAATCCTAAGACGGCACCTGCCTGCTAAGGTAGCACACCTGCTGTAAGCGTCTAGCGTATCACATCGAAGAATCAAATCGTACTCTTAGTAGAACAGAGTTCTATCTGAAAACAGATTTTAGAAAAGTGCATAATTCGTATATTAAGAATTGCAGTTGAAATATAAGTCCAATAGATTTGGTCGCAAGTATTTATTTTATGTATAATATTAAAATCAAAATGGCTTTTCTTAAAATATTTTAGATACAAATTTGTAATACGAAGAGTACGACGACAGGAGGCTCGGCGGCTGCAGCGACCTTCTAAAGCCGCCGCCGCGCGCCATCAGAGCGGGAAGCAGCGTGATGAGCGACGCGGCTCGCTCCCGCCTCGGCGACGACTCACGTCTAAAACACTAGAACTCGTATTTGATCGCACTGCACTCGCACCGCTATCACTACACAATCCCTCAATCGCGGGTTCGATTGGCTCTAGTTTATGCATGGATGCGCGACTCGAAAGCCTCGCCCCATCAGCTGCCGGTGTTGATGCCGGACGCTCTATCGCTTCATCTAAATCTATTCGTCCTAACTTTAACGCTAATGTATATTCGCATCTTTCTACAACACTCGGTGCTTCATCCGCTGTTGAGTCAAATGTTGAATCAGCTGCAGCTGAATCAGCTCGCAGAGAGTCACCCTGAGCTGTCAAGTATTGGCGAGTGTCAGTTGAGGAAGGCGATGTGTCCTGCCGTCGTACTGGCGTGGTGAACACAGAGTCTGACGCCCAACTTCGGCATTCTGAATTTTGACGAAGCGTCTCATTTACACTCCTTTGTGATGTTCGACGACTAGTACGCGGGCTTTCGTCGTCGATTGCTCGGAAATCTAGCGTGCTTAAATCAAAAGGTCCGGTTTTCGCTCGTCTAGACCCGTCGCGACGAAATGATGGGCGATGTGACGTGAACGCGGCGTCATATAACTCACAAATACTGGTGCGATCTGAATGTGGTTCTTCATATAATGTTAAATTACGTGTTTCTGTTGCATCAGAAGGAGTTTCATCTCTCGTTGAAGTCACTTCGCTACGTTCAGATATATCAAAAGTAAATCGCGTATCAAATCGATCCGGACTAAGTAAAGGTGCTGAGCGTGAACAATCTTCTGCCCCTTCTGCTTCTGACTCTAAAGGTAAGGGACGCAAGTTGGTTCTTTGCGGAGAAGTCTCTTCCGAGTCAGTAGAACGATCTGAACGTGGTGCGTGACATATATGGCGACGAGCTAAAGCTGGTTGCGATCCACATGGCAATCGTTTACAACAATTTTTTTCATGTCGAACATCAGAACCACTGCTGCCTGTCGATTTAGAATGTGGCGGCCGCCTCCTCCTATCATCTTCTCTACCATATAATGATGTAAAATCTTCAGAACAAAATTTTTCAAATAGCTCCTGAGAACTTAGTCGTGTCGACCCTGTCGCGTTGTAAAATGCTTCAGTCGGAGAACGGTCTGCTCTCTCATAAAGTGCGCTCGAGCTCGCTCGTTTCGACTTATCCATTAAACCTAATTTATAAATTCTAGGAAGACGACGTTCAAAAACGCCTTGTGAGTGAGCTCGAGCGGGTACGCGAAGTGTACCGCGACGTTCGAGTACGCGGTCAGCAGATGCACCGCGTACGTGCGAACTCTCCGGTATCGGATCTGGTGTCGTGGCGAACTCTGGTTCCTTCTCTTCGTCTGGCGTCTCAGCAGTTCCAGAACGTTCTAACGAACGTCGACATTCACATTCTTCGTTGTCACTGTCCTCGTCGAAGGAAAGAACACGTGGTCCGTGTCCAAAGATTAGTCGACGTTCAGCTGCAGTTTCGTCATCTTCGAGACGAATCGACCGACGAAGAGGTGGGCGATCACGCCTTCGTCGAGGAGCTTCTACAGTGACAGCGTGTGGTAGCTGAGGACGCTGAGTGGTTGGCATTAGACGGTCCAAAGAAAGGCCTCTTCGTGGTCGCAAGGGCCTTGTTTGTTGACGTTTTGCATCTTTAGCAACTGCTGTAGGACTCATCTCTTCTGGCGTTGTGGGTAAAGCGGCACCACGTCCGAATTCAATGAACCAGAGTTCGTCCTTGAGTTCGCACTCTCACTTCTTTTCATTCATATCCTTATTTAAATAATGCAATACATAATGAAGAACTAAATCGTAGCAGTACTTATATTCAGTCTGAAAAAGAAAGAACATTATAACTTGGCTATCCACTAAAGTATTTATACTAATATTATAAAATTAAACTGGAATAATATAATTGAAAGTAAAAGAATACGTACCATATTTTCAACGAGCTGCGGACGATGTCGTCGCACAGTCTTCACAGCCTGGAATACATCGACTTCCCCATGTTGGATCACTTGCTCGATGCAAGCGTTGGCGGCGCAGTACACCCCTGCACGACTGCGGCCGTCTCTAAAATGTATTACATGTATTTATTCAATCTATCACGCTGTTTCCCGCAAACAGCAGGGTAGGACGAGAGAACCTAGCGTTAAGAACCTCCGTTTCCCACTTTCCACTGGGTTCTGGAGGCATTACGTGTTGAGTGACGGAACTCAAATGCTAGGGTAGCATCAAAAGAAAAAAAGAAGAATAAATAATATTTGTCTCAATCATTTCCCTGAAATATATTACTAATCAAAGATAATTAGCAAACAGAATATTTACGAACTTGTCCCACATTCACAACAAATATAATAAGGTGACAGCATTAACAGAAGTAGCACCTGGGAGCTGTGATTATTAGATGCAATAAAGACAAACTACGAGCTTAGATTTGAGGTTAGGCAAATACACGTAACTCCGTGGGTTAAGTCATTTACTTGGCTAAATTGAAGTTCGTACTAAAACTTAAATGTATTAATGGAATGCACGACGAGTAATGTATAATGAATTTACTTGAACAGATCTAATTTGGTTATTTATTAAGATTGATTAAACAAATTAATTATTTAGATAAGAGTAAGCAGAGAGAGTTGAGACACTTCATTTTTTACGTTCCGTCAGAATTTGGTACATTGCGTGTTGAGTGGCAGAATTCTACGCCGCGCGTTGTCTCGCCAGAACAAAGAAATTTAAATAATTATTTTTTCCCCGAGTAGGGATCTAACCAGTAATTATCAGGCTTATAGATAAACACTGCCCCAATATGGCCACGAACATTTTATCATATTTGGATATCAGGGCAGATGGTTTTTTAGGTTATATATAACGAGAAAAATGAATATAAATAAAATCTAAGCTTATTATCAATTCAGACATCACCAATTTTCACACTAGTACAAATACTTACGGTGAAACAACACAAACTGGGCCGTAATCAGTGCGTTGCCGCCAGCGCTCCACCATGTTCATCAGCTCCACCAGGGAGTTGGTCGACGACGGCACTTTATGGCCCATCGGCCAGCACGTTAATTGGAACAACTGGACAGTCTTCGGAGGAGCTTTTACACCCGCCATCAATTCCGTCAGTGATACAATCTAAAAACGAAGTAATTTAGAGTCTAGTGTCTTTATAATTTATGTAGAAGATCATGTTTTTTAGTTCATAGTGTTCTTAGTTTATTAATAGCAGATTCATATCCTGCTTATCACATCTTAATAAAGAATCAGTCGGTATAAAACTATTTTGGACATAGAGTATATGCAATTTTTTAATTATTTTCTTAAATATCGAGTGTTTATTGCATTAATTTCTCTACAAAAATATGATTTGGAATTCTAATGAAACTAACATACTTATCAGAGCTTCTAATAGTAGTAAGTATAAATTTCTTTAGGAAAACAAAATTATTTGGAATTCTGTTGAAAATAATAACTATCTAGAAAATAGTAAAACGTTTATTACGTTTATTTCATACTTACTTTTTTATTAATTCTAAATATCCAAGTCTTGATGTTCGTGTAATGATTGTGAGATACGTGATCTATTGTGAAAACTGGTCCGTATTTCTTCGAGTGTCGTCCTTCTGGCCAAAACGGCGGGTATTGTTGCTGAAACGAAACCCATCTGTTTACACCAATTGTTGAAGGAGATTAATTGCTGGTGGGGTACCTCATTAATCGTCGGAGCAATCTTTGAGGTGTCAATGAAACAATTTATATAGATAAATTGAATAAAGCTTTCATTGTCACCGACAAAGATTAAATTGCTGTTAAATAAAATATATTATATAAAACTTTATAGAGATCTCGATAGAGGTTTTTTGAACGTAAATTGTTTAACACTTTTAAAAACAACACAGTCACGACTGTAACGCGACGGTTGTGGGTTCGATTCCCACTTGAGGAAGTGAAATATTTATTTAAGTTTATATTGTCATTTCTTTGCCCTGATGTCGAGGTAAAGCGCCTGATGTCGAGGTAAATAATTTTACAAAGATTTTATAATTTTGAAGTCGGTGCCAAGTAAAACAAACAGGCTTAGTAATTAGATATTGTAGTAAAGGTGTTGTAGCATTAGCTTGACACCGACTTCAAAATTATAAAATCTTTGTAAAATTATTTTTCACTTTTTAGTTCGTTGTTAGAAGTCGGTTTTTGTTTTTGTTAAAAATTAATTTATTATGTATATTATCAAATGTATTTACCATATTACGTTATTATCTTTTTATTTACAATTCAAATATTTTTTCCTTCGAGTAGTTAAACTTTGTAATTGGAATTGTTAATAAATATTGTCGGGCAGCGTATGATTACAAACGAGTTCCGCCATTCAAATTCTAGTAGAAAGCAGAGAATGGAGTGAAAACTTAGTGAATCCGGTTGATTCACTAAGTTTTGTCGTGAATATGCGAATTTAGTTTTTGTCATACAGTACTCTACCCGCTAAATGGTTTAATGGTTTAATTTAAGGCATTACCTAACATTGCAAAGTGGGCAACGTAGGGATAGATAAACTATAACAATAGGTTATAACAATATATTATTTTAACCCACTCACAGAATTCTTAGGCGGCACGCACAGTACGACTACGGCGGCACATTCGTAATCGTACACTAACGACCAGAACTCTCCTTGGGTCCGCACTAACGGCCATTCCGTTACTATATATTCTCGTGGTTTCGTATAGCCCTGTAATAAACAATATTGTACTACAGAAAAGTCTTTTTTTTTTTCATCTTCTTTAGAGGCTTGTCCAAAAGTCGGTTGAGTAAAATTGATATAATTGATACAATTTTATTTTTACATTTTGTCTGATAATTTAAATGAAGATTAGTTGTTATTTCTAAAATTAGTATATTAAACAGTACAATTAAATTAAATAACTATAAAGTAACTGCATAAAAGGATACTTACATCTACAAAAACAGCATTGATATAATCCGTAAAACTATTGCCTTGAAACGATGTCAAATATGGACGAAAGTTGTCCGCTGTAAAAATTAAATTCTAATAATAAAAAAATAAGTTTAAATCAAATCGATTTGGTTAAAGCAATTTTTAAAACGTAAAATATATAGAGTCGATTAAGATAACTCTTTTATATGGAGCATTAAATTTAAGTACGTACGTGGAACGACGAGAACGTCTCTATTCTTTTCCCTGTTATCGCCACGGTGTCCCCCGGCGCAGTCCCCGATCGTAAATCTGGGGGTTTGTTTGCATATTTGCTGGTACTCTTTCTGGTATTCATTGAGCTTCGTGATCGGGTCCCTTTGGGATTTCTGTTTCAGTCTTTGGGATAGTTCTGATACGGGAAACCATGATACTCCACATACCACATGCTCTTCTAAAGTATCATACACGAATTTATATTGCTCCTAAAAATTTTATACATAAATAAATAAATAAATAAATCAGTTTAAGACATTCTGTTCTCCAATTTGTCGAGATCTGGAGGGCATTGAATGTTGAGTGGCGAAATGCAACGCCGCGTTTTGTCTCGACACCAGCGTGAAGATAAAAATATATAAAATATTTGATTTCCTCGAGTGGGGATCGAACCCACAACCAATCGTACCAATAAACAATAAATGCTTTAATGTGCTGGTAATACGAATAAATTATTATGGTATAAAAATAAGATTTCATCATAATAGATTTCGGAAGTATTTTTTAATTATTAGTTAATTTGAGCGCTTTAATTTTTCCTTTTTTATATTCACCAATAAAACTTACTTCGTTCTCAATAAGGCCTTTCCTAGATTGTCTCAGTTTTTTTAAATATCCAAAAACATCAAAACAGTCTTCTTCTTCGGCTAATTCTAAATTTGCGTCAATAGCTAAATACACACCAGAACGTCCGCCGCCATCACTAAAAGCAAAAGTTGTAATCCAATATCTTTTTTAACGAAAGGAGAATTATCTACCTTTATATTTAGCTTCACGTTGTATCTCACATGTAGGCAGAAGGAGCCTAGTGTTAAGTTATTCCACTCTCCACTTTCTGCTGTATTCTAGAGGCATTGTGTGTTGAGTGGCGGAATTAAACGCCGGACTTTTCTCGACACCAGAGCGAAGAAAAGCCAAATATTTAATATTTTATTTCCTTGATTGGGAATCGAACCCACTAACTGTCACATACAGTCACTCCCTAGTGCACCTGTGCCACGAATAGCCTCAAAAAAAGAGAATTCATTGTGATGTAAAATCCGGTATCATCATTAGTATAAAATATTCTATAATTTTCTTTCATTCTATCCCACCCCATCTATCAGCAATAATTTATGGATATTTAAAGTTTAAGTAATCTTTTAAACTTGACACTGATGTATTTCCTTTATCTTTCTCTTTAGTTGATTTTTCTTTAATATATTTTTCTTAGCTTACTCACTTGCAATGTACAACCATTGGTCCAGTAACTGAGTTAGAAGCGAGTCGTCTTCCAACCACCGCTCTGACCCTCCTTCGGAACTCCAGCAATGCGTTGCTGAATGGGCACGTATGGGAGTGCCATTGCGTGTAGTGGAACTGTAAGATGAATCTTTCTTCCACCACCACCTGATGTAAAGAATTCAAATTACTCAATTTCAATACAGTTATATTATACTATTACGAATCAAGTTTGTTTTAATTGATTGTTATTAATTACTGGTTTTTATCTACGGCTTCGCCCGCGCGGTCACATGGAAATAATTAAGAGTTAACTCTAACTAACAAGATCAGCAGGTTACATAGAAATAATTAACGCGATATGGCCTATAGCTAAGTTCAGGAACTACTAGTTCAATAAGGAACTAGTAGTTCCTGAGATTAGTGCGTACAACTAAACAATCTTTTCTAACGTTACAAAATTTATTACAATTTGAGTTAATACTATCGAGAATATAATAATAATTAAACCTAAAATTCAAGTATAGCGATAGAAAATTACAGTAAAAAAGGAATTTGAAACTTTATTAAAAAAAGAATTGGATTTTTTTTTACTCTTAATACAGTTTAAAAGTACTATGGTATATATGGGACTTTAAAGCCTCAAACAGCATTTAGTTCAACTTAAAATCCAGAAGTAAAATTGAAAAATAATTTATCATTTCGGCAAACGTAATTAAATGTGGGATAAAATGGAACCACGAGAAACTTTATTAAGCTTGCAAAAGACTTACAAACGGCTTACTCTACTATTAACTCTGTGATGCTATCCACTACTGTCCTTTGTGCTCGTTATTTCTTGTCTCTGGAGATATTTTTGTGTTTTGCAAATGGAATTTTCTTTTAATTTAACATTATATTTAAGTTAATTTTTCGTAAATAATAAGTCTTTATTGGTAAATGAAATTGGTTGTAGGTTCGATCCCCACTCGAGGAAATGAAATTTTTTATATTAGCATTTTTTCGCTCTGGTGCCAAGGCAAAATGCAGTGTTAAGTTCCGCTATTCAACTGTCTTTTTAATCCTTCTTTAAAGTCTGTGTCTTTAAAGCCTAGCCCTTAATAATCATATATTTGATAGTAAGTACTCATTACTTCCTAGGTTCACACATTCCCTGAGTACGGAACCTATCGTTGCACTTGTTTTTCCCGTTCTATAAAATCAAACTTGTACATTATATTGTAATTGTTAGCGAATTAATTAATTTATCACTATCAATGAAATTGTTTTTTTTTTAGATAAATAAAAAACTAAATCATTAAAAAATACCGACTTTTAAATAGAAAATTGGTCAATCATCCCCTGTCTGTTCTATACAATAAAACACTACACAGAAAATTTCATTTATATGAATTATAATTTTTATACAAATATCAAATAAATTTAATTTTAACTTTAAACTAAATAATTGTAATGACTAATTCAATTTTAGTTGAGTTACAATTGACAATTATAGAAGCGTTAAATTCAATATTTTAATTAAGAAAGATAAAGCGTAAACCGGTCTGTAGTTCCGCAGCGAAATTGGAATGACCAAACCAGATATACAGTTTATTAAATACTCGTATATATCACAAGAGCTCAAAAGGATTAAGACCGTAGGTTCAGAATATACTTTTTTTAAATTAGTGAATCAATTTTACATTTTTAAATATAAATTATTATTAAAAAAATACATTTAAAAATATAAAAAAATCCACTCTTCCGAGCGGGACAAGGGTCCAAGCCATTCGTGGCTAGGGCTCCAGAGAGAGGAATACGCGCCGTCTCAAGTAACACTGCCTTTTGTATCCGGTTCTTGATCCAAAGACCGTAGGTTATTATTAACTACTATTCTTAGTAAAAAACAAAATTGTGTTGGACGTCGAATTTTCACTTGTATTCTACATTTTTAGATCCAATGTAATTATTTTATTAGCTAAAAGTAATTCATACGGAACATATAAAGATATTCAAATTTAGGTATTGCATGACATTTCCATTGTTGGTTTTAAAGTGTCTTATCACTAAGCTTTTAATATTCTGCTTTCGGTTGAACAAGATGTGTATTTTTACAGTTCTCGCTATAATTTTTGTTACAATATTTTACTTCTATTCAGTGTATAATCACGACTACTGGAAAAGAAGAAATGTTAAGTATATCAAGCCTTTGCCTTTCTTTCTTTCTTATTTTTTCAAAATATTCAGGTTGACAACATTTACGGAAACAATAAATGATATTTACAAGGCGTATCCAGAAGAAAAGATTATCGGATTCTTTCAAGGCTCCCAGCCATCGCTGGTGATAAAGGACCCGGAGTTAATTAAATATATAAATGTTGTAGATTTTAACTACTTTAATTTTAGGGATATAGAGAAAAATAGCAACGAACAATTGAATACAAATTTGTTTCACGCCACTGGCGAGTCCTGGAGGTTTTTACGACAAAAATTGACAGCCGCCTTCAGCCACCGTAAGTTACAAAGGATGTTTCCTCATATCATAACATGTTCAGGACGACTTCAAGAGTTGGGACAACGAGTGGTTAGCAGAGGAGGAGTTGTAGACGCGTACCACATGATGTCCAGGTACACTATGGAATTTATCGCGACATGTGGTATGGGGATTGACATCGATATAATTTTAGATGAAAATTGTGATTTTTTTAACTTTTCAATTAAAGCATTCAAACGATCTACATTTCAAATTATTCGTATTATGCTTAACGATATCTTACCTAAGTGGCTACAGTTGTCGTGTTTCATTGATCCGAAAATAAAACGTTTTTTGAACGAACTCTCTTATAATATTTGTAAAAATAGAAGTTTTAAGCCTAGCAGTCGCAACGATTTTGTGGATTTCATGTTGGAAATGCAATCAGAAAACACGAATGATGAATTTGAGCAGAAAAATAGTCCAGATAAATCGCTCTTTGTATTGGATATGTCTAATCCAAAAGTAATAGCGGAACAAGTGAGCATGTTTTTCGTGGCGGGCTTTGAGACTACTGCCTCGTCAACAAGTTTTACACTCCATCAGCTTGCATATCATACTAAAATTCAGAGAAAAATACAAAATCAAATAGATAATATTTTGTCCGAATACGAAAATAAGTTGTGCTATGAAGCGTTGACTAAGATGACTTATCTAGAAATGGCATTCTTGGAGGCGATGCGAATTCTTCCTCCAGCAGGATTCCTCAAAAGGAAATGCATGAAAGAATATACGCTTCCAGGTACAAATGTTACCATAGATCCTGGTGTGTCTCTTGTTGTCCCAATCCAGGCAATACATATGGATGAAAAGTATTACCCAAATCCACATGAATTTAACCCAGAAAGGTTTGCACCACATGTTGTAGAGGGACTCAATAAATTCGTATACATGGCTTTTGGTTCGGGGAAAAGGACATGCATTGGTTTGTATTTTTTGTAATTTTTTTGATGGTCTTATAAAAATATATTTTTATATTACCAGAGATATTGTTATCATAATATTAATATTACTATTGTCAGTAAATACACATAGCATTTATCTTGTCGTATAAAGCTAATTTATATCAATCCAAAAAAATAATCTTTGCGAAGGCTTTTATATACATATTTTTTAAAATACGATTTAAGAATAAAATTATGATTTTTCAGGTCGTCGACTAGGCATATTACAATCAATGGCAGGCCTGGCTGCAGTGTTACAAAAATTTAACGTGGAACCAGGACCTACGGCCTGCAGAGTCGTGAGACCAAATCGGAAATGTCAATTTGTCCAAAACTTAGAAAAAGTGCCGATAAAACTTGTTGCAAGAAAGAGTACGCTAGTATAAACTTTTAAGCTTACATACAAATAAACAAAGGAAATTAAACTTTTAATATTATGATCGAATAATAATCATTAAAAAACATTATAATAAAATAAATTTTAATAAAAATTCAAGTCGTGATAATTTTATTCGTACATACAATTTGCAAAAATATATTTTAATTAATATTCATATATATTATCGTTACTTTAAATACCAGGAACAAGTGAAACTTATGCAAACAAGTAGCTGTGTTTGTTGAAATTAATAGAAATATCTTGTATAGTAACGTTGTTAAGTATAATTTTATTATTACAGACTTAGAATCTTTTACTGTAATCGATGGTTATAGATTAGATCCCCTTCATTATATGATATATTCTTCTATTAGGTCTGGTAATTTCGCTATTCAACACACAACAACTAGAAAATTAGGCGGAAAGAAGTGTCTTAACACTAAGTTCCAACTGTCTACCCATAGGGACGCTGTTCTCTTTTCTTCTATTTTCTCTCCATATTACATACAATTAAGTAAATAAACTTATCACCTCTAAGACTACAATAGTAACTTACGCTTTTCTCAGTTTTGTATAATCGAAAGGTGCGTATGTGGAAGTTGGCGAGTTCTTCCTCTTGAACGATGCCGACGCTGATGTCTCCGTAGGTCTCGTCCTTCTCCTTGTTAGGCGGCCAATATTGAACGCACATTACCTGTGGGAAATTTGAATCTTTAAAGTTAGAGAAAAGAAGAGAAAATTATTGAGTCTGTTTCTGCTATTATGTTTTTATTTTTTCTTACAAATTTACGCTTTATCCTGCGTGTAGCAAGTGTAGATATAGGGGGTTTTTATAGGGGAATATTAATAGGAATAGTATGGGGAAATTCTGAAGGCATTGCGTGTAGAGTTGCGGAACTCAACGCCGCGCTTTGCTTCGATACCAGAGCGAAGAAATAAAAATATTAAATATTTTCATCGAGTCGAACCCACAAATTATCGCTTTAATAGTTACACTTTTGTGCCCATCCCAGGCCCAGGCCACGACTGGCCCCAATATACTGGCCTATATGTGAGTGTATAATAAAACGTAAAAGGTTTCCTTGTTTATTCATCCTACAGATGTATTTCTATGAAAATGTTATATGCAAATTAGTTCTAAAGCAGTAATCAGCTTTACATCAATGTTTAACTAAAGTTTCACAAAAAACGAAATTCAAAGACAGAGTACCACTTTACTTAACTATTTGAAATGTTTTTATTACAATGCACAATTATGTTTTACATATAAAATATACTATTGAATAAAGAACATCATTTTATTTGGTTGTCGTACCATAATGGTACTTTTCAGAGGTAGCCCAGTGTAAAAACCCAGGTTATTTTAGGTTGTTTTTGAAGTATATTCTTTAAAAATAAGAACCGAATTAATTATATAAAAGGAGAACGGAGTATCACTCGCAACTTACTACATATTTTTATTCTGCTTATCCTATAAAAAAGCGTGGATCTAGAAATTTAAAATGTCATTAATTATTATTTTAATAAACAAACAAACAATATTAAATAAACGTGTAATTGTAATGATTTAAAAAAAAAAACATAACATCTTCAATTCATTCCAAATGAACATTTTACTAAAAACACCTAAGCGTTTTCTGATTTATGCTTACAAATTCCATTACCACATTATCCACCATTGTCCCTCCCGCAGAACTGTGAGTGCCGGCACTCACAAAATTTATATAACAATTTACATACATTGAATCGCTAAAACGGGTGTAAATTCTGTAACAAAATTGGAATTAAGGTGTTCCTCCCTTATTCTCTTCCCCCATTCCTCTTCGCGATTACACACATCATTTTGTGAGGAACGAATTATGAGGGAGCTTTACCCTACCGGTACTAATGTAATAAGGACACTTGCCTCTTTTGCTCAAATTGTTTTAACGATCCCTTTTACGTTATATACATAGATATATTTCTTTGTTTCTACATTTTAATGGATATATGTGATGTACTAGTATGTATATATAATGAATAAAATAAAATAAATCAGCTTCACGCTGTATCCCGCACACAGCAGGCAAAGGCAACCTAGTGTTAAGACACTCCGTTTCCCACTTTCTGCCGAATTCTGGAGGCATTGCGCATTGAGAGGCGGATCTTTTTACCGGAGGATGGGGAGGAGGAAGAGGGTACTCTGTCCCTGAAGAAATGCAAGCTCTATGTGGCTGCCTGTGAGGAAGTCGATGCTACGACATTCCCTATAATATCCAGTGATTTAAGGTTGGTTCACCTCCTTCTATAATATGACATGTTTCTTAAGCGGGAGGTTTTCGACGGTATATTTTCGCTTCATTTGACCGTTTCATAAGCAGTCGGGCTTTGTGGTTTGGTCCCTTCGCATACCAAACATTTTACACAGATTCACGCATTGTAAGCGTAACCCCTTTTTATTGTAATATAATAGTAAAAGAATTTAAAATTTGCGTCTAATTTTTCGAAGCACTGCGTGTTCAGTGGCGGAACTTAACACCGGAGTTTTGTTTTGAATAAATGAAAATATACTTTTCTTTCTTTTTAATGGAAAATTTCAATGTTAGATATAGATATAGATAAAATCTTAGGCAGTGGAGTCGAGACCTTCTAAAGCTACATTTGAGTAGCAAGACCCATGCACGGATCTAAACTCTTAAATCGTAGTGGACTGACACCCGCACGATATATCCAAGGAACATTATGCTTCTCTTCTCATAAATTTATTTTAAAAGTCAAAAAGAAAATGGAGAATCTAGAGACAGAGAGATATAAGACGGGAATTACATTGGCAAAACTAATGCTGATGACTTAAGGATTTTTTTAAAATTTTTAATATATT
Organism: Heliconius numata; assembly: GCA_016802625.1. Lineage (NCBI taxonomy): Eukaryota > Metazoa > Arthropoda > Insecta > Lepidoptera > Nymphalidae > Heliconius > Heliconius numata. Next base: position 305,055 of record JAEBDU010012988.1, read on the forward strand.
AAAACATTCAATACGAATACCCAAAAAAAATAAGTGATTACAAATAGAGAACGGAGTATTCTTACACTGAATTCTCTCTACCTTCTAATGAATAAACTGTGTATCACTATAAATAACATTACAATACTAAAATATTTATATTGTGATATAAAAGACTATGATTTTCGTTCACAAAATTTCCATACAATATCAATACAATAAAGGTGGATATTTGTGAACGATATCCGAATATGCCATTGTATTTTATGTTTTGCTATCGAGTTGGTGAAAATCGGCCTATCGTGTATGGGGCTAATGTTTGCCAACGCCATCTCCATAATAACTCTTTATTTGCTCTATACTGTATGAATAGCATTATTAAATGTGTTTACAGGCCGTCGTTGTGCAGGAGCACATGAGGTTCAGGGTTCGATTTGCACTCGTGGAAATGAAATATTTATTTAAATTTATATTTTCATTTCTTCGCTCTGGTGACTAGGCGTTGAGTTTCCCCACTCAACAAGCAAAGTCTCTAAATTCGGCGGAAATTGTGAAATACAGTATCTTAACACTAGGTTCCCTCTAGGTAGAGGAATACAAACACCAGGGAAGGTTCCCTGCTGTGTGGGGGTAGCTTACAAAAATTCAGAAAAATATTCGAAATTACCTTAATGAAGTCGAAAGTTTTGGTGAGCATGACGATAGCAGCAGCTCGCTCTTGCCATATCATTCGCCAGAAGGAGACCACAGTTTCTTCAGTTGGCCCTTGTGTCACTATGTAGGCATTTGGTTTTAATATACTCTGTCAACAAAAATATAATATTTTTTAATAAAAATTGTGTTTATAATCTTAAATGTGTTTAATATAATTACAGAATAGTTAGAAAATTGAGCAGCATTTAATATTTTAATTTCTTGACTCTGGTAGCGAGGTAAAGCGCGGCGTTGTGCTCCGCTACAAACAATACCTCCAAAATTGGGGGAAAGTGGGGAACGGAAATATCTTTATTACTCTTTGTATTAATCAATCTTTAGCAAACAAATATAAACAGCAAAAATACGAGATATAAATATGAGTATATAAATATGAGTAGGTATGTTTCCACAGTGCTATTAATAATAAAAATTGAGAAAATTTTATAAACGTATAGCGCAATTCCCTCAATTTCAATATAAGAGAACCTCGATTTCAAATCCTATTATATTAAATATTTTAAACGTAAATTCCAATAGATATATGCCAACGCCATAAAATTCTTACTTAATAAGATTTAAAATATTACAAAAAGATATAGCCTTTTTTGTTGGGACTTAAAAGCAGCAGATGGAATTGCAATAATTACTGTTTTATCCAAGAAGGTAAACTTATAGGGAAAACAAAAAAAAACCAATCGATATAATTTTGTTGCAACCTATATCTATAGTATTAAAGACACCATTAGATATCACAAGAAGAATTGTATATTATAGTAAAATACACAATAATAAGCTTCACGCTGTATCCTGCACACAGCAGAGGCAGAGGGGACATAGTGTTAAGAAACTCCGTTCCCCACTTTCCGCCAATTCTGGAGGCATTGCGTGATTAGTGGCGGAGCTCAACGCCGCGTTTTGCCTCGACACTAAAGCGAAGAAATGGAAATATAAACGTAAACAAAAAATGTTCACTTTCTCTATGATTTCTCTACTGAGGAAAATATGATATATTTCAGGTTTAAGTATTTCATGTAAATTTCCACTTTCATCCAAACTTAATGTCATCCTAATGTAAGGGTTTCGACCTTGTTTAAAATTTGTCATGTAAATTGTTGGACTAAAATTTCTGTGAAGATAATATGAGGCGAAATTCTATTAAATGATACCTGTGTGTGCATATTTAAATTTAGCCTGGGCTAAAGTGTGTAAATTTAAGCGAAATAAAATGAGATTTCTTGGAAATTCAACAAGTTAAATTTTTACTTTTTCACTTTTTTTGACTTTTTTAGTATTTCTTGTCATGTTTGATAATATAAAAAATGTGATTTCTAATTTATGTGCATGATAATGTCAATTATATTATATACTAATGTTCTACTCATTGCTTCACGAGCTTACAATTGTGGTTTTTGTATTATTTTCATAGCTTCACTTTATGTTAGGGCAGGCAGAGGCAAACTAAACTAAAGATACTTCGTTCTTAACCCACTGCCTAATTTTAGAATCTTTACGTGAAGAGTGGTGGAACTGAATGCCGAATTTTGTCTTGTTACCAAAGAGAGGATATGATAATAATTTATTCCGCCGAGTAGAAATCGAACTGACAACAGTAATATTAGTAATTGTTAGAGGCCAGTCGTGGTGCTGGGGCACAAAAGTATGACTGTAAACTGAGGAAGTGGTGGCTGGAGGCTGGTGTAGCGCGGCGTTTAGTTCCGTCACTCAACATGCAATACTTCTAGAATTCAGTGAAAATGGGGAACGGAGTGTCTTTACACTGAGTTCCATCTGCCTGCCCAGCTGAGTGAGGAATACAGGGTGACGCTTAAAAAAAAATTAATAATATTCAATATCAACACATCTCTATCTTCAATAGTAAGAACCTAATGAAGCAGCCATGTTCTATTCAGTTACAATTTCTCTGAACAATGAAAGTTAATTAAGTTTGAGAAACGTATCCAGAGAAGCTCGCAAGTTGCACCGTAATTGCACAGCTCATGTAGACGATATGTATACTATTGTAATGAGGGTCTAAAGCTCGTCATCATCTACTCATTCATTTACCAAATTAGCTGGTGCTCTAAATTTCTAAATTTACAAGGTTTACAAAGAACAAGAGAATGAAAATCTATTTTGTTTCATTTTAAGCGGCTTTATTTTTGTTGAAGATTCAGAGGCAGGTCTTTTGGGTCGTCGTTTTATTTTTTTTTCAGCTTCACGCCATATCCCACATGAACATGACTCTGCCTCCAACTTTCCGTCGAATCCTGGAGGCATTACGTGTTGGGTGACGGAATTCAACGCCGCGCTTTACCTCGATATCCGGGCGTAGAAATTAACATATAAAATGTTTCATTTCCTTGCTCTTCGCTTCTTCACTTTAATGTCGAGACAAAAAAAGCACAGCCCTGAGTTTCGCCACTCAACATACATTGCCTCCAGAATTCGGGGGAAAGTGGGGAGTGCAGTGTCTTAACACTAGGTTCCATCTACCTACCCTGCTGTGTGCGGGATACAGCGTGATAAAATTATTGTGAACTAATCATGTTGTCTTGGAAAATTGTGACTGACATTTTATTCTTCAAGTGGAGAGTACTTCCCACTTTTAATACATTATTGCAGTAAAAGTGATATTCGCAAACCTAAGATCATAAAAAAACTTAAATTCCTATGAAAATATGAGAATGTAAAGTAGAACACTGAATTTAGTAGTCCACTATATAAAACTTCAATAATGAATTTTGAAAAACTTCTTTCCTTTTATGTTTTACGTCTTTGTTAGGATGGATGAGCATTAGTTGGAATGGATGTTGCTTAGAAAGGGCCTAATCAAAGGAAGGGACAATTCCTAATGTGATTAGTTAAATGCTCCGGAAACCGACCGGTTTTGTCGTTTGTACGATTAGGAAATGAACGATATTAGAGTGGTACTTTATTTTCATGAAGTAAACGATGATGATATCTTTTCTAGAACTTAATTTAAAATTAGGTCGAGAGAGGTCTGACAGTGAAAGTGGTTAATGAGCATTTGGAGATGTCCCATGAAAATATATTCCAATCACAAGTTCCAGGCTCTGCTCTGAGCTCCTCACCCTGAATCGCCACTCCCACACCACCATCCGCAAGATGAACGGTTGTGGGTTCAATTCAATCAGCAAAATGAATCAATTTAATTTATTTGCTCTGGTAACTTTGTCTTCACAAAACTGAATTTCTCAAATTTGACCAGATAGCGAAGAATGGAGGGTTTGACCCTAGGGTATGTACGTATCGCTTTTAAAAAGTTACTAATTATTTAATAATTATCTAATTGGAAGTGCTTGTTCTTTCATTTAGCTGTTTTTAATATACAAAATCTTTATATTTAGAAAGTCAATATTTTTTAATAAACAGACGTAAAAATATACTGGTACTGAGTCCGGATCAGATGTAACGTAATAGAAGACCCTCTTCTTTCAAAAGTTGACACTTAGAGGCCGAAGTGATGGGGGTTTTTCCGCAGTCATAAATCACTTCACCGTGTGTTTCATACATAGGATTACGGCGTTCACTCCGATAAGTTTTGTTTTTGCTAAATTTTGTTATTTTCGTATTGTACTGATTTCTCCTATGGTTTTACTTGCGTTGTCAAATGGAAATAATTAAGAGTTATATATGATATACATTTGAAGTACTCAAGATACCTCTGACTTTCCAGTCTCACGACTATAGCAGGGTAATCAGAGGGAACCTAGTGTTAAGACACTCTGATCTCAATTCTCCGCCGGATAAAGCATTACGTGTTGAATGCCGGACTCGATGTTGCGCTTTGCGTCGTTACCAAAGCGAGAAAATAAAAATATTAAATATGTCATTTCCTCGAAGGGGAATCGAACCCACAACCTTTTGCGTAATAAAAAACAAAGGAAACAAATGAAAAGCGGTCTTAAATTCCCTGATTAGCTCCTAGGATGCTTTCATTGATTTAATAGAAAGTTATGGACGTCTTAGACGACAGCTAACGACGGCTAAGTTAGACACCGCAAAGTTTGTAAAATGAGACAAAGAATGGGAGGGAGACTTCACAAATAAAATTTATTACGCGTTTCTACTGTATACGTTTTCTTGATTACTTGAGAATGTGAATGTTAATTTAACAAGAGACTAGAGGCACAAAACTTAACTATATACGGGACTGTTTTTACGGGACGGGTTGTGGGTTCAATTGCCACTTGAGGGAATAACGTATTTAATATTTCCATTTTATTCGCTCTGGTGTCGAGACAAAGTGCGGCGTTGAGTTCTGCCATTGAACACACAGTGCTTCCAGGATTCGGCGGAAAATAGGGAACGCAATGTCTTACAATAAGGTCCCCTCTACCTACCGTGATGTGTGCGGGATACAGCGTGTCAAAATTAAAAACAAAACCGTACGGTGGCATGATTGTAAACGTGATGGTTCTGACTTCGATTCTTATCTTTTTTGTGTACCCAGGTCGAATGGACCTGGAAACACTGCAGCAGGTATGCCAGTCCACAGTTGTGTGGCAGGTGGAAAGAAGTTCCTACGAAACCGCACAGTAGTGGAGTGCTACTTATCCCGGTGGTGTGGATGATATTTAAGTTTGTGACAGCTTTGTCGCTGAATTTAAGGCATTGAGCTGTGGTACTGCGGATTTAGGAGAATGAATGATTTTCAAAAATGCGGCGTTGAGCTCCATATTTCAACACGAAATGCTAACAAAAACTAAAATAAAAATATTCTAAAGACCGAATTTATATTTGAAACATATTCGACGCGACATAGAAAACTAGAATAATAATTAAATTTCATTCCACACTGTAAACGATGCAGCTTGAAATTTAAAATACAAAACAAAGGGTTATTCATTTTTAAACTCTAAGTAAAAAATGCATACGACCAGCTGTCGTGATGAATATGAAAATGGTTTACAATCCCATACCATTATTATATTTAGCTTTGGTTCAAATGCAACTTGCATCTCTTTTTTAAGGTAAAAGTAAAAAGATTTATGCAAATGTTTGTTTGTGAATGATAAACTTATGAATACAGCGTATATAAAATATATATTTTTTTTATTTTCACGCCTTTGCCGTATATTGTAGAGGAGGTCTCATGATAATTAATTGAAGTCTCATTATATTTTTTTTTACGCTGTGCTGTATCCCGCATGTAGCAGAATAGGCAGGTAGCCTAGTGTTAAGACACTCCGTTCCCAATAAGACACTTCCGTTTCCCACTTTCTGAAAGCATTGTGTGTTGAGTGGTGGAACTCAATGCTGCGCTTCGCGTCATCACCAGAGGGAGAGGAGGAAACGAAAATCTATACTTATGATAAAACAGTAAAAATATTTTGTCTGTACATTTAGTATTTTTGACGGAAATGGATAAATGGACACTTAAAAACATAAATAGAAGGCAAAAATATATTTTTTAAATTTCTTGTTTGTCTGTCTGTCTGTCTATGTGCGGGATACAGCGTGAAAATAATTGATGGATTGATTGATAATAGACAAAGAGAACCCAATGTAGACTTAACAACTCTCTTCTTTATTAAATGCCGCTAATTGTTAGAAGAACAGATTCATAATAACAAAATTAAATGAACACATTTACAAATGTTACTTATTTAAAAGAAACCATTGGTTTACAATACCGACAACAATAGCTAACTTGAAACTGGCTTTATTAAGTAAATGAGAAAGTCTTCTGAAATGGAATTATATTTGTCTTGAGCTGAAATTGGAATTTTAATGTTGAAGATAAAGAAATAAGGTTGTTAAAAATATTTTTCTTAAGAATTTTTTTATAGTTTTTTTTTCCTATAATATATGATAGGAGTGTAAGTTTAACTAAATTAATCCAAAGTTAAAAAGTTAAAGTACTTGTACGGCTAACAGAGATTTAAATTTTTTAGGACTTTTTTCGCTTTCACTCATACTTTATTGATTTTTTAAAGCTTCATTATAAAGATAATTGAATAAAATATTTATCTTAATAGGTACTATTACTATATAAAGAGCTTCATGCTAATATCATCAATTAATAGATACTATCACTATTTTCTGCTGCCAAAAGGAACCTAGAGTACAGAGTCCAATCTCAACGTTCCGATTTTGGAGATGAAGCACGTTGAGAGACAGAACTCTACGCTACCCTTTGTCTATCAGAGCACGAAAATGGAAATACTGCATTCACTTAATCGAGAATCGAACCCTATATTACCCCTGTATGAAGTAATTTATGATACATTTAATAACTCACATCTATATAGGAAGCGTTTATATAGTCCGAGTCAGGTTCCCGGTCGACAGTCTGCAACACCACTCTGTTGTAGTCGTCTGAAAGAAGATTCGTAATTAAATTTCTAGTTTGCGAAAATAATATTGACATAGTAAAAAATGAAGTGCTCTCTTCTTAATTATAATATTTTTCTTAATGAAAAAGGCTTGTGTTAACTTTCTTTTTTATTTCTCTTATATTCTTTATATAATATTTTACATTATAGAAAAGAAAAAAGGTTAGACTTTTATTATTTAGTTTTTAAATTTGAGATTTTTTTATCCGTTTAAGGCAAATATCATTTATATATCAAGGCAACTGCGTCGTTAACATTCGCCACTCAACACGCATAGCCTCCAGAATTCGCCGTAAAGTGGGGAACGAAAATGTCTTTATGGAAATCGAGTCTCTTAATACTGGGTCCTCTGGTTAACTCTGTTTACCTTATCTGCTATATAGGCTTTCATGGCCCAGTGGGCAACGAGGAACAGAGAATCTTACTACTACATGCTCTTCACCTACCCTGCCATATGCGAAAAAAATAAATAAATAATAAATACTTTTCTAAAAAAGTAGTAATTTATTAAGAAATAATTAGTTAGGTAGTGTAATATATATCGAATCCATGGACCAACTGACGTGGTTGATGAAGAGGTTATTTCTAACTGTTTTACCCATTAAAGGTCTGAAATTTTAATGGTTTTAAGTATAAGATCTATAATTTTTTAAATTCGATTTTCAACACTTATTTATATACAAAAAAGATTACACTTAATAGAAATGGCTTCAAAAAAACTTGTTAAATAAATGGCAAGCAATTATATCTTCATATTATTTAAAATATTTAAATTTTAAAATAATATTTAAATAAACTGTAATTCACAAAAGCTATTTTCTTTACGGTACAGAATTAACCCAGATAAATATGTTAATTACTTTGGGCACTCAGTTCAGATTAAAATACTTTTTTATATTGGCTCTTTTGTATGTTATTGGCATATTTTACTTGATGTCTTTTAGTTAATTGAGTGCAGTGGTTGTGGGTTCAATCGGTGGTAATAAGATGGGTATATGGGTTCATAAACTCATTTCATACATTCGCTCATTTCATTCAGTCATTAATTCATACTCATTCAATAGTACAAACATAAACACAATCTCGTTTGTCATTAATGCGAGAGCCACCGGGCCGAATGAACAGGTTGTAAGAAAATTATATGTATGTGTTTTCTACGGGAACAAGGAAAATGGGTTTTTTCGTTAAATAAAATTAAATGCTAGTCAAAGCAAACGCAGCTGGTTGGGAGTTCGATGCCTACTCGAGGAAATAAATTTTTAACTGGCGTAGACATTAACCTCGATTTCTAACAAATATTTCATTGATTTCATTTCACGAAAAAATGTTATATTTGAAATATGAACTTGTATTTATTATCAAGTATATTTATTATGCACAAGTACTAAACAAGTACTAGACGCAACTTCGCCTTTACAGTTCACGGAATAAAGTAGCTATGCAATTCTACATACTGACTTCTCGTATTGAAGGAAATAATTGGCCTGAAATATTGAATTTCATTCAATAGAATATTACTTGTAGAAAGTTGTGTAGTTTTGCTAACAGTAAATTGGAAAAATACTCTTGGGCATACAATTTTAACTTTATTGTTGTTTTTTCAGCATGAAAGAAAAAAAAAAGTAGTGTTAAGAAACTCTGTTTCTTTTTGCTTCGAAACACTGTGTGGTGAGTAAGTAAGATTGTTAATTATTATTTATTTTATTTCCTAAATAAACAACGAGAATAGAAATATTGAAATTGAACTAGTCGGTAAAAAATTATGCCATTTTTAAACTGGCATAAAAAATATACGCTCTAAGAGATTTTGACGTACGTTTCTATCGGGTAATACCTGATAATTTAAAACATCCGATATTAAAACGTCGTTACTAAAAACACTTGCAATTAAGACATAATTAAAAAAAAACAGAATTGATTCATCCGTTTGGGAGCTATAATGCCGTAAATAGACATAGGTACAGATGCACATACGAATACACAAAAAATTCTCTCTCTCTTCTTTCCTCGGGGGCTATATATATAAAAATACATAATAATAATATAGCATAGTAGCTGTAAATATATAAATAATAATTGAAGAATATTTTATGAATACTTACAAGGAGTAACTTTTTGATTCTGGTTCTTGTATAGATTAGTTTTCTTTTGGGCGTGGCGACAGGCGTGCGTTTCCACTTTGATTGCGGTCTGTAATAAACAAATACGTTAAAAAATATATTGGACAGAATTTTTATATATTTTTTTTATGGAAAAAGACAAGGTAAACAAGCCTATGGGTCACCTGATGGTGTGATGAGGGATCACCGCCGCCCACGACAACGTATAACACCAGAGGATTTAATAATTATGACCAATATGAAAAAAAATATTTTCATATTTATGCTCTGCTAATAAAAAGGCCAGTCGTGGCGCAGTGGTACATAGTGTGACAGTAAAATCGATTGGTTGTCGGTTCGGTCCCCACTCGTAGAAATGAAATATTTATTTAAATTTATATTTTCATTTCTTCGCTCTGGTGCTGAGGCAAAGAATCTAAAATTTCGGCGGAAAGTGGGGAACGGAGTGTTTTGACACTAAGTTACCTCTGCCTACCATGCTGTGTGCAGGATACAGCGTGAAGCTGATTCGTTTTCGATCTTAATCTAACAAAAAATTAAGCGTTGAGTTCCATTACTCAAAATGAAATGTCTCGTAAATTGGGGAACAAAAATTTTGTACCATTAAGTTCAGCTTAGCAGGGCGGCCCTACACCACGACCTCAAAAGAAAGACTTTTTCCTTTAATTAAATAAATTATAATACCTGTATAAAATTAATATACATCCAATATTTGTTTTATAGGAAACGATGAAGTTATAAATTAAATTCCAATACAATAAAGACCGCCACATAAAAGGGAGGTGCCCACAAAGGGTTTTCAGCGAGGGTCCCTCGAAAGTAGGTTATTACTTAAAATTAACTTGTTCATTAGGTTATATCAAAGCAAACGCCCAATGAAGCGGCAAACTCTAAACATTTTGTTGCTCAGCTTAAACTTAAAATAACTTTGACATTTAACACTTTCTATTAATAAATAATATTAATTTCTAAATTAATATACTTTTATTTTTATTAGGCATTCTATATTTATTTTATATGTAAACAGAAGGATTCTTGAGGAAGCGCGGCGTTGAGTTCTGCCACTCAACACGCCTTAATTCCTCGAAAATTCGGCGGAAATTGAGGAACGGAGTGTCTTTACTCTACGTTCCTTCTGCCTACCCTCCTAAATGAGGTACACAGAGTGAAGCTAAAAAAATCATATTAAAAATATATATAAGTATTACATTTTTGTGGAAACCTAGTTTACTATTATTTTTAAGTATAATAAATTATAATAATTTGTATATTTTACGTAAATATAGCAAATAGCTTTAATTTATATACGATTTAACAATATCAAGTACCTTCCTTTATTTCATCAGTTAAAAGATTTTAAGATACCTAATGCCTATCACGGCATTATCTCCGACAGGATGGCTTTCAGCAATATCTTGTGAGATGGCAGATGATTAAATATCAAAGGAAACTTCTCTGTTAAAATGTCTTAAGCAGCTATTTAATTAATCTTTTAAAATAGTAAGTTTTAAAAGAAACATAGAGTTTGAAGTTTTAATATGCATGTATTTATTTTCTTACTGTACATTTTTAATTTTCTCTTATTTTTATATTATTACTCTTTCAATTTTCTTAATTTTTTTTTGTTTCTAAGAATTTTAATCTTTTTTTAAAAAACACTAATAATATGAAATTTATGTATAGCTCTGTACTTAAGATAAAATTGTGTATTCGATTCCCACTCGAGGAAATGAAATATTTAATATTTCCATTTCCGTCGCTTTGGTGTCAGTGCAAAGTGCGGCGTTAAGTTCCGCCACTCAACAAGCAATGCCTCCAGAATTCGGCAGAAACTGGGGAACGGAGTGTCGTAACACTAGGTTCCCCTCTACCTATCCTGCGGTGTGCGGGATATAGCATTTAATCAAGCTGATTTAATTTTTATTTTTTTTTAGTTCAGTCAGTGCCATCGTTTTAGTTATTAACGTAGAAGTCCAACATATTCCTGTTACCAGTTCTAGTTGATTGTCTGTTTTACGATATAGTCCAATTAAAAACAGAGTGGCGTTAGTTTGTTTTATATTCAACTACAGCTATGGAGAAAGTAAAAACAAAATAAAAGATAAGCTTTTAAATGATATGAACGTAACAATTTTTTTAAAACGTTTGTTTAATCCTTGTATTCTGAATAAAGCCTATATAAGTATAGTAAATAAATCATGTTTATTAGCTTAGGCTGCATAATCGCGACGGTAGTAGGTTCAATTCCAGCTAGGGGATAAATTGTTTTTATTTACTAGCCCTGACCACACAAAGAGCGGTGCTGAGCTCGTTCTATATACGTCAATTACTACAAATAAATAATTTTACGAAAATAATACAGGATAAAGAGAAAATTTGCAGAAAAATAAGCAAAAAAATAATGAAATACTTTTGAAAGCCGCGTAAGGGTAAATGGGTTAGAGTAGTCCGCCGTGACAGGATATTACAGTTTGGGGTAGTTTCTCTTAACGACGACTAAAAGTTTTTACGCGCGGATTCCTTTAATATGTTGTATTATATGAAACAATGTTTAATAATTAAGGAAGTACTTGTTCAGTAAAAGCTGTGTATGTATGTATTTTTATTATTATTTTAGTTAACCCGACTGGTTGTGGGTTCGATCCCCACTCGAGGAAATGAAATAGTTATTTACATTTATTTTTTAATTTCTTCGCTTCGAGGCAAAGCGGCGTTGAGCGGGAACGGAGTGTCTTAACACTAGGTTCCCTCTGCCTTCTCTGCTGTGCACGGGATACAGCGTGAAGCTGATTTAGTTTAACAATAGAAGCAAACAGGCATATCTATACATATTACTTGTAGACGCCTATTTTTTCAGCTTTACGTAGTATTTTGCATATAACAAGAGTAGGTGCAGGGAACCTAGCTTAAAGACACTTAGTTGTCTCTTTTCCATAAAAATTTTCAAGACATTGTGTGGCAGAATTTAACGCCGCGCTTTATCTTTTTACAAAAGCGAGGAAATGGAATCGAATCTATAACTGCTCTTGGTGTACTACTATATGATGTAGGTATATAATGTCTTTTTATGGGTACATATCTAAAAGTAGGAATAAGTTCAGAAATTGAAAATTATATAAAAATGTAAATATGCGGCAAATGTCATTTAAAATAAAATATTGACGCAACCAATTAATTTTGCTCTAAAAAAGCATGGATCTGTGAAATCTGATTAAACTTTTCCATTCAAACTTGATCCATCTCTAGACTTAACCTAGGTATTGCAAATGTATCTGAACGTTACAAATTATTATACTTATATATTTCTTTAGGTTCCGTGTAAAATGAAAACTTTGCCACTTTAAAGTTCTTGTAAGTTCTAGACGAGAAATGAATTTAAATGTAATGATAAAATGTGCAATTTTAATTTATTGTCACTCCTTACTAATAATTTCCTCATAATATTTATATATTTATTAATTTCACGCTTTATCCCGCATGCAGGTAGACAGACGTTAAAGACGTTACGTAGATATTTACGTTAAAGACCAAAAGTGGAGTAAGTTGTGCAGGAAGACAGACCCTGGCAAAATCCGGGATTAATGTCAAGAAGACGAGGCAGCAGGGTAAACAGATTAAATCTATTATTTGAGGCACTGCATGCTAAGAGGCGAAATTTAACACCGCGGTCTGTCTTGGCGGAGCGGGAAACAAAAAAAATATCTTTATTTATCCATATCAAGTATAAAACATATACCTTGCGGGGCACAAGCGAGCGACTGAAAACGCGACGGTTGTGGGTTCAATTTCTACTGGAAGCAATGAATATTTCATAATTTTACTTCTCTGATAAAGAGACAAAGCGTGGCGTTGAGTTTCGCCAAACAACACTCAAAAAATCAAGAATTCAATTCCCCATTGAATCGAGACAACAAAGGGCTTTAACACTAGGTTTCCAGGATCTTACTAACTTTATATAGTAAAAGTAAATTTAATACACAAATCTTTGTATAAAATGTTGCTTCTAGTAAAATGCAATGATAGCGTCAATATTTTAACAAATATTTTAGATATTTTTAATATAGAACATAGCTTGTTCGTATGTTGGTGGTGGATGTATGACATATTTAATAAGTCTACGAAGCTACGAGCTACGCCTCTCGTAGGTTTTAGTAAACCGCTACGGAGCGTCTATCGAAGCTTGTATCCTATGCTTATTAGTTTAAATAGTTATAATATTATGTTGAAAATATTTGAAATTCTTCATATTCTTATATTTATTCATATTCTTCAACTATTTTTACCACATTTAGTTAGTCAGCAAATTTTTTTAAAGTGCATTTTTCATTAATTGCATACATATGACATTTAGATACAATATTTGAATGATTAGTATATGAAATCGGTAAAATTTCGAAACATGGAAATGATTTTCTCTATCACCTGTATCGTTTATCTTTTTAAGATTCAAACCTGTATCCCGCTAACGGCAGGGTAGGCAAAGGGAACCTGGGAAGCTAGTGTGGAGACACTCTGTTCCCATATTAAAAAATTAAATCAAATCAAATTTAATTTGAATTTTTTAAATTTAATTTTTATGTTTCTATATTACATCATTAGATATGTATAATATTATAAAATTCCTAAACGTAAGATGGAATTCTAAATTAAGGTAGGAAGAACTTAGTGTCAAGTCTCTCAGTTAGCCTCCTTCCGTATGCATTTCCGGGTATTGTTTGACAGAACTCAACGCCATATTTTATTTTGGTAAAGCATGAAAATTTAACAATTTATTACCTCGATTAGCAATCGAACCCACTTTTATCACCACTACGTTACAATGGCTCATATACAAATACCTATTTAATTCCACTCACAATATTCAAAGTTTCACAAATATTATTCCCAACAAAACCTTTTAAAAGTAACGACTGCATAACTTAAGGTGTACGAGGTTCATTCAGAAGTAAATTATGAAATACCATATACCAGCCTCGCCAAGTTTCAGTAAACTGGTATGATAAGACAGTTTATTAGCTGAAAACCGAGAGACGTGCGCTGGCTAGACAACTGGAATGATTACTCTCCTCTTTGAGCTCTCTTTGAGCATGGTAGGGTTTGAGTTTTAGGATTTAGATAGGAGATAGTGTGAGCTTTACATATTGGGCAAAGTTGTTATAAACATTTATTTTTTTGGCACATTTTTTTATTTGGGAGACCAGCCAGTGGCGCAGGGGCATAGTGACTGTAAAACCGATTGGTTGTGGGTTCGATTTACCTCGAGGAGATGAAATATTTATTTAAATTTATATTTCCATTTCTTCGCTCCGGTGTGGGGGCAAAACCGCGGCGTTGAGTTACCCCAATTAATACGCTATGTCTCCAGAATTCGGCGGAAAGTGGGGAACGGAGTGTCTTAACACTAGGCCTGAAGCTGATTTTTTTAAATTTTTATATGGCATATTATTATAATGTTTATAAAACATTTTTGTACTGAAATTACACAGTGAAATTTTTATGTTTCATTAATTAAGTTTTCTTTTTCATTAACCGTATTACTTCATTAGTGGAGCCAGATTTTCAGCATCAAAGCTTTTGGCGACTTGGCATAGGATGATATTGGCAGCGTTTTCTATGGTATTAGTTTGGAAATTTTCGTAATATAAGAATATATTAGATTTTCTATTAGTAAAGTTTATTTTTTATGATTAAATATTAAATAATTACATATACGACATAGTATAGCTATATATAGAATCACTATTGATCAAGTACGTCAATACGCGTAGCTTTGCAGTTAAATGTCATTACGTTATATCGAACAATTAGAGGCCGTAGTGGCACAGCGGCACAAGGGTGTGACTGTAACGACGGTTGTGGGTTCGATCCCCACTCGAGGAAGTGAAATATTTATTTACGTTTATGTTTATTTTACGAAATTTGTTTGTTTTTTTTTTGGATTCTTTAAGAGAATTGGCAAATTCATCTCGTCTGTTAGGTCTGGGAATAAAATGGCCTTGTTCCTATAGACCACCGTTGTTCTGTCGATGTATAACTCATACATTGTATATACTTTTTAAAATATATATTTTTTATTTTAAATCGTTCTGCTAGTAGGTTTTGGAAATACAATAATACTGTGTAGTAATCAATAATTTTCAAGTACACCTCAACCTATTCATATAATATCTTTTTCATGCACATCCCTATTTAGTATTTTCTAAGAGTAAACACTAAAATTAAACAAGAATTTACTAAATAAATAGAATATACGGCAAGACTAGTGTGCTTGAAAATACCCTTTCACCTGAAACTTAAGCTTGTATAGCACAGGAACATCTGCTGCGGACTTGTAGATGCTGTAGACTTAATTATAAGGCGAAGCTCAACCAAGCAATTCTGAATGAGGAGTTGGGGTGAAATTACTATAGGATTTACGAAACTTGTAACGTTAGAATATTTTAAGTTTTATTTTAGGTATGTAAATTCATGTTTTGGCTAAAGTGTATAGTGTTTTTTTATTGGAAAGTATTTTTTCACGCTATATCCCGCACACAGGGGGGTAGGCAGAGGGTACCTAGTGTTAAGACACTCCATACTCCACTTTCTGCCGAATTCTGGATTTTTTTGTTTAAAAAAATAAGTTTGTCGTTTATTTTATTATTCTCTTCTCATTAAAAGCGTTTTCACTATAGACAAATTACTGCACTAATTAATAAAGAGGTTCCATTTTCTTTTCTAAATAATATTTAAATATAATATATATACGTTAGCATCAATGTTATTATGAAATAGGAACTCACCTGAAATTCTAGTTTGTATAACACAGGGAACTTCCTTCTTTGCTCGCAGAGCTTGGGAAAGCTCTTCAATTCCACCGGTCGGTCTGGTATCGTCTCTGATATGGACCCGTTCTCGTCAGCTGTGGAATTATATTTAGTTTAGATTTAAAGAAAATATATAAAGAAAAAATATGTTAAATAACGTTATTAGACTTTCAGCGGGCGAATCCTAAAATCTACTAGCGAATTTTTCAATATATATTGCCTTATTTGTTTTTTTACTGACCAATGTAATTAAAAATGAACAAAATAATTATTTATATATGCAAATGTTTATATATAGATGAAAACTGATTTTTTCGTAAATTTTCACTTCAATATCGGCTTTTGGCGGCTCGAGAGTTAAAAAAAAAATTTATATACGAGTATATATATTTTAGGAGAGAGTACCTAGTGACAGCATTCACTTTGCCATTATATCTATAGTATATATGAAGGCATTGCAGTGTCAATCTTTGTTTAATCATATAAATGCTTGAAGGATTTGAATCTAATACCAATGCTTGTGAAATTACCGCAAAATATAATTAGTTTTTAAGTAGTAGGCGTATATGTATGTAAATGTATATATATTTTAAGGGTCTCTCTTAAAGAAAAGCACACAAGTGTTTAATTCTATTATTGTTTTATTGTTTAATAGGAACTTTGACTATTTTATTATTAAATTATAAGATTCTTTATAGGCTAAACTAGGAAAGGGAATGCTTATTTAAATTTATATTATCATTCCCTCGCTCTCTCTCTCTCTCTCGGTGTCCATGCATAGCGCGGTGTCGAGTTCCGCCACTCAACACAATGTCTCCAAAATTCGGTGGAAAGTGGGGGATGGTCTGTTTTAACACTAAGGTGTTTTTTAAGGTTATAGGTTCCCTCTGCTTATCCTGCTATATGAGATAGAATTACCTAAGATAGCATATAAAGTTCCAAGAAGAACACTCTCAAGGGCAGAAAGATTGAAATATACAAAAAATACTATTTCTTATGAGTAGGAATCGAATTCCCAAATTCCGTATGCAGATAAATTTAACAAGTCCTCACTGCGCCATAATAGCGTTAGATTAAAATGATAAAATTATTATGAAATAAATACGAAAGAAATATAAAATACAAAAATAAGCCAACTTTTAAAGCTACTTTAAAGCGTCCATACGATGTAAGGCGGGTAAAAGTTTAATTCAATTGTGACCCAAAGAGGCTTAGCCGTAAAGAGAATTTATAAAAAAAATATTTGAAAACATTTCCTTGTGTTGAATAAAATTATAATCTTTTTTTTTTGGTGGGTAGGTGCAAAAATTGTAACAGCTGTTTGCAGAGCTCTCAATTTTTAATTACTTTTAAACCAGTTTATTCTTATTATTTAATAGATCAAAGTAATGAACTAAGTTCTCTTACCTGCCAGCAGTGATAATCCTATAAAATATCCACTTATTCATAAGAGTAAGACTAAGAACTTTGTGACTTGTGTGTTAGTGACCTTGTGTAACCTTAGTGTGGTATTTAGTGTTTTTTTTTTCTTTCATCTAATCTTCTTTCAATCTGTTATAATGGAAACCATCAAGCACTCTATTGAAGATTTGACAGAGAAATTCAATTCCCAAATGACGGAGTTCCAAAAACAATTAAATTCTACAAGCAACTTATCAAGTCCAACTGCAAACATAGCCGTGCAGTTCAATATGTTCAGATCCTTCGTGTTAAATGCCCTTGAAAGTCTTCAGAATCAAGTTCAGCTCCTTACTAAGCAGTGTGATAACTTTGAGATGCAGAGTAGAAGAAAAATTCTGTTAGTGCATGGCGTTGCAGAGGATAAAAACGATGACACTGCTCCACAGCTGATGCAAGTCTTGGCCAAACATCTTAAAGTTGCAGATCTATGTATTGATGATGTAAGCAGATGCCAGCGCCTGGGAAAAGTCTCACCCGGGAAGCCTAGGCCCATCCTGCTCAAATTTCGCGATCTCTCTCTTAGAAATCAAATCTGGTATGCGAAGTCCTCCCTCAAGAATACTGGAATCACTCTCTCCGAATTCTTAACAAAAGCAAGGCACGAAGCTTTTATGGTGGCTCGACAACGCTTTGGAATCTCCAAATGCTGGACCAAGGGTGGAAATATTATTGTAATTGGCCCGGACAACAAGCGTCATAGCATAGTTTCATGTACGGAGCTTGACAAAATTTCCCCTAATCCAGAAGCTCAAGGACAAGGAAATCCTGCTCCTCCTACGGCCAAAGCAGCAGCTGCAGCCAAGCAGATCGTCCGCACAAAGAGAATTATAAAAAAGTAACTTCCTTGGTGCTGTTTTTGTTATTTTTATATTGATAATGATAGATATTTGGTCTCAATTTTACTATCGTAGTATTTATCGTTTAGTATATTCTACTTTAACTTGTGTATTTAACTTTCATGTATTTGTTTTTGTTACTTTTTTTTTTTTTCCTCTTTGTTTTACCTTCGAAGTTAGTTTTACCCACAAAATTTGTCAATATTTTGAATATTTATTATTTGATTTGTCACTCTGAATTTGTAAACAAACGCTGTTATGACAGCTGACAGTGTTGTCGCCATAGATTATATAGCTAGTATTCTCACTAAAATCCGGTTCGTTACACGCTAATCATCTTATTTTATTTGTATAATATGTTTTTTCTCTTGCTTTCCTGACTATCAAAACACTGCTGACAGGTGGATGAAGTTGGGATATTTAAATTTATTTATTTTATTAACGTACTTATTATTATTTTTTTTCTCTTTTATCATCTTTTTTGTTTTTTTATCTATATTAATATATATATATTTTTAAATATTATATTTTTTATTTATTATATTTATATTTATATATTTTTTTATACGATATATCATATATACATATATAAACCATCTGTATTTTATATATTTACTGTTCATGATGGATATTAATAGCAGCTTCAGTGGTAATAGTTCAAATAATGGTTCATTTCCCCACTGTGATTCGACAGCTTCTGATTGTAGTTTCTATAGCATTTTGGATCCTCTCAGCTCCCTCCTTGAAAACAAGTTTAATAACTTCCCTAAAAATTTTAACGTTGTGCACATCAATGCACAGAGCGTACCAGCGCATTATCCAGACTTGCTCGACTCGTTTAATTTAAAAAACATTCACGCTATTCTAGTATCTGAAACATTTCTTAAGCCTGCTTTGCCATCTACTGCATTTTCTCTGCCAGGTTTTCACTTAATCCGCAATGATAGGACTGAGAAGGGCGGGGGGGGGAGTGGCTATTTACCTACGCAGTCATTTTCCTTTCTCGGTATTACACAAGTCACCTTCTGTCTTCTCAAACTCGTCGGAGCATATCTTAATAGAAGTCCTTTTTGGCACTCTCAAAGTCTTACTTGGTGTCTTTTATAGTCCCAATCTACATATAAATTACTTTGATGCTTTTGAGGATCTATTAGAAAGGTATGCTCCGGGGGCTGATCACTCTATCATAATGGGTGATTTCAACACGTGCTTGATTAAGAACGACTTCCGTACAAATCGATTAAAAAATATTATCAACAGTGCCAACTTAAATATCCTTCCTACGACCGCTACCCACTTCTTTCCTGGTTGTGCGCCATCTTTATTAGACCTTATGATCGTATCATCAACAGAACGTGTTGCAAGCTTTGGTCAGATGTCAGCTGAAGCATTCTCGTACCACGACCTCGTCTACCTGTCATATAAAATACGTCCACCAAAATTGAAGCCGACAGTTGTGATGCGAAGATGTTTTAGCGACATTGACAACGAAAAGTTCATGAACGATCTTGCTGTTATTGACTGGGACTGCATATTTAGTGCCGGTAATATCAATGACAAATTGAATATCTTTAATTCAATTTTGACAGAGCTTTTTGATATTCACGCACCGCTCCGGCCTGTTAAAATAAAACATCTCCCCGCTCCTTGGTTAACTTCAGATATCAAGGTGCTTATGTCCAAACGTAATACTGCAAAGTCTAAATACAAGAAAAATCCTACGGACGCCAATATGCAAAGGTACAAAACACCACGGAACCGATGTAACAAGACTTGCAGAGACGCACGTCGTAATTTTATTCTCTCGTCAATTAACAATAGCAATCCTGCAAAAACTTGGAAATTCCTGAACGCGATGGGAATAGGGAACCGGCGTTCCAGTGACTCGGCTACCTTAAACAACTGCACGGATTTAGACTCGCTGAATAAATTTTTTACAGCTGTCAATGTATTGGATAATAGCACTAAAGTAAAAACTCTATACTCCTTGTCACTACAATCTAATCCTGCAATCAAACCCTTCCTTTTCTCTCCTATTTCACAAGCAGAGGTTCGCAAGCATGTGTTGTCAATTAAATCTGACGCTACTGGCTCTGATGATATTAGTCGACGGATGATCCTCCTTACACTTAATTCAATTCTTCCTGTCCTGTGTCATATTTATAACTTTTCCCTTTCCTATAATGAATTCCCTGATGCCTGGCGTCATGCAATTGTGATTCCAATACCTAAAGTCCCTAACCCAGCATCCTTCTCAAGCTATCGCCCTATTTCCTTACTGCCTTTCCTATCTAAAGTTCTTGAACGCATTGTGCATGACCAAATCTATCTTTTCCTACATAACAATAACATACTGTCTCCTTTCCAATCTGGTTTCCGTCCTGGGCATAGCACAGTTACAGCTCTTAACAAAGTCTGTGACGATATTAGATACGGCTTTGAACATCAGCAAGTGACTTTACTTGCTCTGCTAGACTTCTCTAATGCATTTAACACGGTTGACTTCGATGTTCTATTAGCAATTTTAAGATCTATTAACTTCTCCTCGAAAGCTACTGAATGGTTTTCCTCTTA
The DNA here is from genome assembly GCA_016802625.1 of Heliconius numata. Lineage (NCBI taxonomy): Eukaryota > Metazoa > Arthropoda > Insecta > Lepidoptera > Nymphalidae > Heliconius > Heliconius numata. The sequence goes on from JAEBDU010012988.1 coordinate 325,886, forward strand.
CCTTCACGGACGCAGACAAAGCATCAAGCTTGACGGAAAAGTTTCATCGACATGTAGTATTAACGCCGGCGTCCCACAAGGTAGTGTATTATCACCGTTACTCTTTTCCATTTTCATTAACACTCTCACTCAACACATATCGTCTTCATACCACCTCTACGCCGATGACTTGCAAATTTACACAACTGCAGCTATAAGCGATATACCTAATGCAGTTAGTAAAATTAATTCAGATTTACAAATTATTAGTGCCTGGAGTAAATCGTTTGGACTTGCTATCAATCCCAGCAAGTCTCAGGTGTGTATGTTTGGTAGCTCCCACCAACTGTCTAAATTACTTTCTCCCTTACCCTCAATTTTATATGATAATGTTTGCTTGGAGGTTAGTGAGAGTGTTAAGAATCTGGGAATTAGGATGGACGGTGCTTTTTGCTGGTCGCCTCACGTATCGGAGCTTAGTCGGAAGGTCTTTTGTTCCATAGGTAGATTGAGACGGTGGAAGAACGTTTTACCGATAAAGACTAAAATCTCTCTGGCCCACGCTCTCCTTCTACCTATCCTAGACTATGCAGATTCGTGCTACTTAAATCTGTCCCAGCAACTACTAAATAAACTAGAGCGTCTGCAAAATCTTATAATTCGATTTATTTTTGGGTTAAGGAAACACGACCATGTGTCTCAGTATCGAAGTCAACTTAAATGGTTGTCAATAGAATATAGGCGTAACTTGCATGCCCTCACTCTCCTTTATGGCATCCTTTTCAATCCTGTTACACCATCATACCTCAAGGAGCGCTTTAAGTTTCTGGGGTCCCTACATTCCCAAAACCTCCGTTCCCGCCATAACCATATCCTTGAAATTCCTTTATGCCGCACCAAATGCTATAGTGACTCTTTTACTGTTAAAACAGTAAAACTATGGAATGAGCTGCCACTGGAAGTAAGACGGTCTCAGTCGATTGGGCTATTTAAACGACGCCTTAAACAGTACTATCTTCAACTTAATATTTAAAAGGATAATATTATAAGTGTATGTACATTTATTTTTAATTGTTTATTTATGTATATATATATATATATATTTATGTATGTATGTATGTGTGTGTGTATGTATTTTATTTATGTATATATGTTATGTCTATTTATATATATGTATATATAAAGCTATTTGGTATTCGCTATTTATGTATTGGTTTATATATTTCGTAGTACTTTTTGCACCTTTCTGCTTTCTTTACTAAATTTAATCCTTTCGTTTTTCTTTTGGTTGCCTGTAAGAAATCGCTTTTAGTGATAAGGCCGCCATTGCACTGTTAATCATATTTATCATGTACTGTATTTTACTCTCTTCTTATTTGTGCAATAAAGTGTTATATTATTATTATTATTATTATAATCAAAGGACTTATATTGTATTTTTTTTATTTTACATTAAAAAATATAGTATACGTGCTTTGTTTTTTTATTTGCTTTTTTAGTTTAACAAGGATTCAATTAAATTTGGTGTTAATTAAAAGTATGATTCCTAAATTGTTTTATACAATATAAACTTCGAAAGTAAAGAACAATTTGGGGGTGCCGAGGTCCAGAGGAACTGAGTCTGACTGTCATCGTGACATAACGTGGTTGTAAGTTCGATTTATATACAAGGAAATGAATTATTTACATTACCTCGTTCCAGTAATAAGACAACTTATATATAACTTGTGAAGTAATCTATAAAATTGTCAAGATTGTAACAAAAGGGGTATTTTAAGACTAGAGATAGGAGATGGTGCCCGCTATGGAAAGGCTATAAGAGACTCTCTCAAGTAGAGATTGAACTGACAACCATTGTGGAAAATCAAACTTTTGTACTGTACCACAAAGACATCGAATTTATTCTGTTGACGCAAATATCACATTGCCAATATGACCCATATACCGAATATAGATAAATCAAATGCTTCCAGAATTCGGCAGAAAATGAGAACGGAGTGTCTTAACACTAGGTTCCCTCTGCCTACCCTGCTGTGTGCGGGATACAGCGTGAAGCTGATACAAATGTAGGTACAAATTAGTGCTGAAATTTGACTTTTAAGCATTCAATACAAGTCTACTTGAGAGTTAATTGAGAATATTGTCAGATGAAGATTAGTCACGAGCGATATTCCTGAGGAGGGCTCCCCAATTTTTTGAACTCGTTCATATTTCATTACCTCAAAAATAATCATTTTTGGTTAAAAGATCTTTTGTTTTGTTTCTATGAATAAATTATTACATTTTTAAGCGTAATCAGTATCTAATAATTTTTAAAGGTACAAGTGAAGTGAAGATTATAAAGATATGTAAGCTATACAAGACAATATGATAATAGTAGCAACGTCTATTTATAAACTAGCTAGAATTTAAAGATATCCCGATAACTTTTATCACTTAACGGATAACTTTTTTTTTATAACTTTAAAAAAAAAGTTATCCGTTTGACCTGTGTGTATGTATATTTATCCATTATTTTTTTCGGATAAGGTGATCCTTTTGATCTAAATATTTTTATATATTTTTTAGCATCGTTATGTTTTCAGTATATAGCAGAGAAGGCAGAGGGTACATAATATTAAGTCACTTCGTTATCCACTATTCATTTGAATTTTGAAACTATGCATAGAGATATTAGTGGCAGAACACTGCTTTGTCTTCTTGTGGTACAAGCGATGAAATAAAAAAGAAACACTCCCACAAATGGGAATCTAATTCACAATCTCTTTCTCTCCGTGTTTCTATATACATATTTTTCATTAACCTATTTTTTAAGCATAAACAAAAAATCCCTTAAAAGAAATAAACACCGATTACACAAGCTTCACTAATACTTCATATGTCGCACGACTCTACGTACATACATCGTTCATCGTAATGAGGCCCACACTAACGTGCTATTGATGACTTTCCAATACTTCAGGCTTCGAAAATGTTTAACGAAATTTCACTCTAAATCATAAATAAGATCTTTTGAAGCAATTCGATAGAATTTTGAAGCTTTGAATGGTTCTTCTTCTGTAATAAACTACCTGTCATCTCAAACTCATTTGTATATTATATTAAATGTAATATATATATATACAAGATGAAATTTCAAAGAGTGTTTCTCATATTTATTGAATTTCGTGTCGACATACATTGAGCTACTTGAATTAATATACAAAAAATGTGTAGTTATTTTATTTTTCAGCTTCACGCTGTATCCCGCGTGTTAAGTGGCGGAACTTAACGCCATATTTGCCTCTATACCAGAGCAAATAAGGAAAATATTATATTTTTCATTTTCTTCAGTGGAAATCGAACCCATATGTCGCGTTGTGCCGCTACGCCACTGGCCTTAATATATTATTATTGTTTGAAATATATGTTTGTATATAACTAATAATAAAATATATATAAACTTTTGTATATATATATAAGTACTTTTACTATGAACTGTAATTGAAAATGAAGCGTCCCCATCAACAATAAATGTGTTTGCTGGACAATTTCATTTTGAAATAAGCGAACGTTCTCTTGTTATTGTATGTTTGCAGAAAATTACATTTCAGGATTCTCATAATATTGCTTTTTACTATTAAATTTTATTACTTTTATTGTAGCTTCACGCTGTATACCACAAATAGAAGAGTATGTAGAAAGACACTAGTGTTAAGACACTCCGTTTTCCATTTTTTGAAATTTCATTTTCTGAGTGGGAATCGAACCCACAACCAGTCGTATTGTGAAACACACAAAAGTGAAACACAAGAACCGCTTTAAAGTTCAAAATTGAACTAAAGCGTGTCATTGTTGAATTAATTAGATGAGTCACGTGGTGTTGGTGGGCTTTGTCAGCGAAGGTTGGGTCATTATGGAACAGACAATAGATGAGGCTGGCTGTATT
>JAEBDU010012990.1:0-13567 GCA_016802625.1 Heliconius numata
GGAAGCTCCAGATCGCTCTCAGGTGTCTCCGGCGCTTCTGGATCATCTACACCCTAAAATGTAGGCTTTTAATAAGCAAGACTCTCTAAATAGCTGTTTTTAGAACACATATGTAAATTTTCTCCCATTTTTATTTAGTCTTTAAGACGTCATCGTGACGTATTTGGCAATTTTCTGTTGAAATGTAGGTTCTATTCCCTTTTGAAAGATTGTGTGTATTAAATTTTCTTGTTTATTTAAGTACTCGTATACAAATAAATTACTTGTTTGTTACTACGGGCTGGAATGTATCATTTTATTATAAAGGAGTAAATCTATTTAAACAAAACAAAAAAAATCTTATTTGATTTTATTCAATAAATAAAATAATACAATACTTACCTCGCTTTTTGTAAAGAGGTAATTGCTAGGTGGAGGAAATCTGTTTGCAGCTAATTCTTCAGCTTTCCGCATGATCATCTCAGCGGCTTGTCCACGACGCTCGAGGAGTTCCTGCAACGCTCTTGATGTCTTCTCTACAATTGCTGGACCGTTGCGTACTTCGACCTTAGCATCAGAAAATCCCTTCAACAATACGTCTCGCCGGACGAACTGTGTTTCTGTTTTGTATAATTTTTCTGACAATTCTTGTGCCCATTGTTGCACTCTATGAAATTATATTGTATAGTTGTAGTTTTCACATATGTTTTACATGTTTTTTTACTATAATACTATTATGAATGACTGTCGTGTGACTGTACGTTAACTGTAGTAAGTTCGATTCCTACTCGGGGAAATGAATTAATAATAAATAAAAAAAATCAATGCTCTGGTACGAAGGCAGAAACGTGGCGTTAAGTTCCACCACTTAATATGCAATGCTGCGATAATCCGGCAGAAAATGGAGTACGCAGCGTCTTAACTCCAGATTCCCTCTGCCTACCCTGCTATATGGGAGATACAGCGTGAAGCTTAAAAATAGGGTATATACAAATTGAAAATTTGAAAAATATACACTTTTTAAATAAATATATTCCATAAAAAGAAATAGACAGTACCGTAACACAAAAAACTTGAGTGTATTAATGATGAAAATAAAAATAAACATTAATTAAAGTTATCCAATACTCACTGGATCGGCGTTATTAATTTTTCCAATCTTTTCTTTTTAGGTACGACAGGTACATAAGTAACTTTAGTAACATTCTCAATTTTGAATTGCACATTCTTTGTTTTACTTTTGTTCACAAATAAATGTCCTTGATGTTCCTCCAACGATTTTTTTATATTATCCACCGATTTGGTTTTTGTAGACGCAAGCGTGTAAACGTGTAACATAAAAAATATGAAAAATAACATGGCCGATTTAAATTTTATGAATGATTTCATTTTTATATAAATATTTAATTATTATTATTGTAATGGATTATTATTATTATTATTGTAGGTCATATTGGACCATATCTTGGTATGTAACGGAAGGCGGGCGGCGATGATGAAAACTGTATGCAGACTCGGCGACGACTAGGTTATAGAAGCTCCCGCCGTGGCGGCGCCATTCTCCCCTTGCCAATTCGAATCTCATCTGTTTTTGACCCATATATATTTTTTTGTTTAGACACGAAAATTTTATAATTAATAAGTATCTATGTATATTTTTATAAACATAAGAAGTAAAAAAAAATATGTAGGTACATGTGTAAAAAAAAGTTTAAAAGTTAAATTATGTCAATTTTGTATAGTTCTCGTAAACATGATTACTTAATTAAAATAAAATCTTCTTATCATCAGATAGGTGATACTTAGAATTTGACGAATAAGATAAAACATAATATAAGGAAACAATTAAAAAGATAAATTTTAAAAATCGGTTAAGTGCGACTAAGATTCGCACCTAGGGCTCCGTACCAATTTAGGATTGTCAGTGAATAGAAAGTACAAATTATAAAAGTTGAAAAGTTAAGTTTAAATTTGCATGACATGAATTTTGTATAAAATGTTACTATTCAGATTATTTTCTTTATTTGTATTGTAAGTTCTCACTTCTAAACAAATTTCATTACTGCAGTTGGTCCAGTTGGGGTTCCGTTTCAGTTACAGAACCCTAAAAATGCTAACTTATGAGTGCCATCTTTTTTTTTAAGATTACTTTAAAATATTTTTGGAACTTTAACATCAAAATTGACTTAATGCATACTAAAAAACCTGCAAGTATAAAATAATTATAACCCTTTTGGTTTTTACTAATCTGAAAAAACTTTTATGCTGATAGACTAAAACTCCAGACTTTTCGTACATACTTATAATGTGAGTTTTCAAATAATTTTACTTGACTTATTATATACAAGGACGTCCGTGAGTCATAAATATAATATCTTTGTTCTAATCTTTTCCTGAATATATTGTATAGTTCTTTTTAACTGACTTTGTAAGAAAAGGAGGTTATCATTATATTTATAAATACATTAACATGCATATTTTGACTAAAGAATCGAATGTGAAAAATCGTAAATGTTTGTTTGTTCTTTTGTACTACTGAGAAGGGTTAATGAGGTTTTATTCCACATTTTGAAATACATCGTTATTTATGCGTTTTTTAAACGTGTATGTAATAGAAAACTACTCTTATTAGTACTTAAATAGCATTAAAAGAAATTTCACTTCGCTTTCGATTCTTTACCTACTGTTGAGACTGTTGTTATGTATAATTGTATGTATATGTATATATGGAAAAATTAAATACACAGCTGACTAATATATTGTTTTTCCTTTCATTTCAATATAACTGATAAAGAAAATGATAATATTGATACATACGTAATTAACAGGAATAATTTAGATTTACATGATAATAGATTTGATTAACTAAAACTATATATAATGTTATTACGAAGCTTGCTTACCATGTTTATTGTAAAATGTTTAATATGAAAGGTACGTTTTTTAGTGTCTGGATTTTTTTGATAAAAATTACGTTTTAGTCAAATTATGTAATATAAATAAAAACTTATAATAATTGAATAAAAAATACGTTAAAAATTTGCAGGTGTAACGACGATATTGATGTTAATAGCGACATTGGTTGCTGCTGATGACGACCAATGTCCATCAGAACAGGCGCAAGATTGGACCATAGAAAAACTACTGCGACATGAAGTCTGCAATAAATTCTACAAATGTACATTTGGAGTTCCCATACCAATGACATGCCCTCATGACCTCTTCTTCAATTTGGCAACATGGGAGTGTGATTGGCAACACAACGTGGATTGCACTGATAGGATTGTTCCTGATGAATTTTTACCGTCGACCGTTTCACCTGTAACATCGCCGCCTACAACCCAAGCACCGACAACCACTACGACAACAACTACTACTCCAGCTCCAACGACGACCACCACTACTACTACAACCCCTGCGCCTACTACTACCACTACCACTACTACTACAACCCCGGCACCCACTACTACTACAACTACAACAACAACCCCGGCACCTACAACAACAACAACAACCACTACTACTCCCGCGCCCACATCAACCACGTCAACAACAACGACTCCAGCACCCACTACGACCTCCAGCTCTACTACCACAACTCAAGCGCCAACATCAAACCCAGATGACGGATCATCACCTGATTTAAATTCAGACGGCTGCCCTGTGGACCCTCACATCCATTGGCTAATTCCACATGAAGAGGAGTGTAATCTCTTCTACTATTGTGTTTGGGGTGAAAGAGTATTAAGAGAGTGCCCACCTACTACACATTTCAACAGAGTTCTTCAGGTTAGTTAATAATTTGTTTAATTTATTTATATTATGGAAATATGTGTATATTTTCTTTTAAACGGCTTAATTGTAATATTTACAATGTGGCCAGTCAGTTTTCCTGCCTTCTACATTATGATGATGAGCTTTACGGTGTATTCCGCACACAGCAGGATAGGCAGAGGGAACCTAGTGTTAAGATCCGTTCCCCACTTTCCGCCGAATTCTGGCATTCCGTGTTGAACGGTGGATGATGATGACGAAAATACCATTAATAATCATAATAATTACTTTTTCAGGTATGTGACTTCCCTTATAGAGCTGGTTGCATCAACTCTTTCAACAAGCATTTAGACAGTAGAAGAAATATTTTAGCGAACATATTATGAACTATCTTTTATGGAGATCATTAATCAACTTATGCCTATTGATACCATATTTTTTTACCTAACTTTGATAATACTAACTTACATATATAGTTGTATATTTTTCCAAAATTATTTTAACTTGATGTAAAATGTATATACATACAACATATAATAAACTTTATAGGAAAAATTATTGACTAAAATTTAATTGCTTCAGTATTTGCAAATTGCTTAGAATCTCTTGAAGGCCAATTTTGTACCTTTCTTAGTTTCTTACAAGAAAAATACAGAAATATAAAAATAAATTTCTTCTAATAATATTTTCCTTTTTTTTCACCTCCAAACACTCTTCGTTCTTTTGTTTGTTTCTGTATATATTGTTGAGAGAAAAATATGAATGATTTGATTTTGTTTTATTAACATTTATTCATTTTTACGTGTTTACAAATAAAATAACAGTTCAATTTGAGAATCTGAAGATATCTAATAGAAATGTAATGAATAATTGGCAGAAGTCAAAGAGAACATAAATAAACTATTTATAATGGATACCCTACAAAATAATTCTGCTGGATGTTACTAATAATAAAATAAGTAGGAAATAATATGACATGATTTATATCTAGCTTTTATCAATACTTCCCACGAAGTGTACATTTTGAGCGTCACTATGACTTTAATGTTTGATTTTTTTTTTCTAAATTATAAATCAAATAATACTAGAGTAGAAAGAACCTAGCATTGTGAGAGTCCGTTTTAGACGGATTCGTGGTATGTAGTGGAATTATCAGCGAATATTGAAAATCTAATTATATTTTAATCGTATTTTAGAAGTGGTTATCGTATAACATGCTCATACGAAGATACCGTTGATACGCGTTGGTAGAAATATTTAATTTTATACGTCTTTGTCTCCTGACGTCAGTCGAAGTGTTTCATAACACTTGGCAATATTTTTTTAAGTAAGACAGAGAAATAATTAAAGAACAACAACAACAACAACATTTTTTTCTTTTTGATTTGTTTGTTTTTGACTTTTAGCTAGAAATTTTGATTTTGGATTGTCATACAGAGAAAATTAGATAGATACTATTTTAAGTGAATCTTGATCACAGACTCGGCAATGCCTACGGTTACTTTATGCTAGTTACTTACACTCGGGGTAGATTTTCTTTCCAGTAAATAATACTGTCATTGCTTCAGTAATTTTCTTTTTATTTTTCGATATTAGTCTAATATATAGTTAAGACAGTATGTCTACTCACTAACTTCACCTTACAGAGGACCTTTTAGAGGTAGCGCCAAATAACGGTATATCTCTAGGCTTGGTCTGGATGCTTATGAGGGATCTTAAAATAGTAGGTATATTTAAAACTAGCGGACGTGCGCAGCTCGCCTGCTTATTTGCACCCTAAGAGGTAAATTCTAATAAACCATGAAACACGTGTTCAATGAAATATTTTTAAGACCCCTTTAGGGTGAAAATTTTTTAAATCCCTTCTTAGTGGATGTCCAGATTACGAAAGTAAACATCTGTCCAAATTTCACGTTTCTACCATCAGGGGTTACGGCTGTGCGTGCGTCTTACCTCAGTCAGTGCGGACAAATCCTTTAAAGCTTGATAGTTTAACGTCAATAGCCCAAAACATCCCCAAAACTTCTGGCAGGAGTAAATATACATTGTTCACATTATTCTACAAAAAATATTTAAAAACGAGCGTTTCTGCTTTAACCCATTAAACCCATACTCTAACTAGCAATAAATAAAAGATTTTTTAGGTAATATTTGATAAATATTGATAAGTAAGAAAATAAAAAACATATTTTTTTTATTATTTTACTATAAAAAAATGTCGTCCTCAAATGGGGCCCCATTTGGGCTCAAGTAGTATGAAAACTTTCGAAACTATTTTTGCGACGTAAAATGTTTTATAACACTTTTTACATGATGCTGTAGACTTGGTACTGCAGAAGCTGCTGGGCCCATAAATACGTTGATGTTTACGTCTCTTAAATCGTGACGAGCGATGTAACGAAAAAAATCAAGCTAATCTATCTTGTTTATATTGGTTAGTAGGTGTAGGCACTAGCGGCGTTAGGGTAGGGCGAGCCTGGGCGACGCACTATGGGAAATCGAAGTCTGTATCAGATCAAAAATCGATAACTTTTTTATTTGTTAAGATAAACAATTGAATTTTTGCACAAGCATAAAGTATGAAATAGTGCGTTAGGTGACGTTCAGATATTATACTTTTGTTGGAGAATATATATATAAAAAAATAATGAAAAGAAAAGTTTTCAGTAAATAATAGTAAAAATTAAAGGAATAATAGTAAAAATGTATTATTAAATTATTTAATTTTATTATTATTCCCGACTGCTAAAGAAGAGTTATGTTTTTCGCGCGTATTTTGTATGTATGTATGTACGTATGTATGTATGCAATATTCTTTATTACCCTGTATCTCCAGAACCGCTGAACGGATTTATAGTCTGGCAAATATGTTATTAATAATGGGAAGCACGCGCGGCAAGTTGCGCAGTATACGTATGCGCAGAGAACGTTCGATCAGTGTTACCCTGTTATGTTGTTTTACCCCACGCTTAGCAAATCACATTTACCTATACGATAATTAAAATATCTGTCTATCATGTTTATGTTGTAGTTAATTATACAAAACGAAAATTTTATGAGGATAATTTTATGGCACATGATATTTATCTATCTATATATATATATATACACTTATGTACAACATAAACATTCAGTATGCATAATACAAGCTTATATACAATGCAGTATGGATAAAGAAATATGTGGCTATATTTAATATTATATACACAGGGTGGAAGAGGCAGCGCTTCTTTTACTGAAACTGCATATAGGGTAAAATATTTCAAACCCAAAATTAAAAAAAATAATCAAGGTACCTCAACGGTTTGGACGTAGGATTTTTTTTTCATTTCACGATTTTTATCCATACCTGTATTTCGTGTCACGCACACATGCGAATGCGACGTTGCCGCTTTGACAGGTAAGTGTGTGCGTGCCTATGTTATACTTTACAAATGGCGTTTTATTTTAAAACGATAATTTTATTATTTATTTTGTTTGAAAAAAAAACTTTTTCATTTTTGAGAATTATTTTTTTTCCGAATTATATTAGGCTTTTATAGAGTAGTTAAAACTGTGGTTTCATTTAAAGTGGCGCTGACAATTCCACCCTGTATAAAAAAAAATATTCCGTAAATTATTTAAATAAATTTTGAGGTACAAAAAAATGAGAGTGAGGTATCCCTTTGCCATACAAGTTACTGTGCGTTAGTGTGAGCGCTACGTCCTTACAGGAAATTCGCACCCACACATCTTTATAGGTACAATCGAGCTCACACTATATTATTTAAACAAGAATATAATTCATTGTAAACAAAAATGCCTTTTACCGTTTTGATTGTTTGCTTTATTATTTGTCAATTTTTAATTTTTTACTTTCTTGCATGCATTAATTAACGTTTTATTTTAATTAATTATTTTTTTTACGTATTTTTTTTTAATTTGCATTTTATTACTAATTATTTTTGTAAATGAACACTAACGGCCACTCTTTTTAATTTTTTACTTTTATATTTGACATTTTATTTATTAAAACTTTATTTTTTACAATTTTTTTCTATGTATTATTATTTTTATTCTTTTATGTACCTTATTAAAACTACTTTTTATATTTTACTTTTTTTTATTGAATTTGGATTGAGAAGATTTGTATGTGGCCCCATTATAATAATTTCAATTCAGTTTTTTATTTAATTTTTCAATTTGGTTATCCATAACTTGATTTTGCATTTTGCTTAAGCTAACAAACACACTAATCATTATAATATTACTAGATAAATATGCTCTACTACGCCATTCCGTATATATGATGCTATCATATGATATTATATTCATATTTCATAGTAATGAACTGATAGCTTTGCGCTCGATTGTACCGTAGCCCGGTCACACCCCGCACCGATTCCCCGCGGGCCCTTACGGGGAATCGGTCCGGCGTGAGCGGGTGTCTATGTGCAGACATCAAAATACGTTTTCTGCGCAATTTGCCGCGCGTGCTTCCCATTATCAATAACATATTTGCCAGACTATACATAATTGAGGTATCGTTACATTCGCTTTAGCAGCCCAAGTGTTCTTAGATAGGTGACGTTAAAAAATAATAATCATGGCGGCTGTGGGACGCCATAGGACTTAGTGAAAAAAAAATTTTTGGTTTCGAATACCACAATATAGGTATCAAATTCAAGAGCTCAATATGAGGATTTCAAAAAGGTATATCATGATTATCATTACCATAATGACTTCTAACAAAAATTTGAAAAATAAAAAAATATTTATTAAAAAACAAACACCCCGACTGCATAAATCTGAAAAGAAATTAACAAGCCCAATAGTTTATTAGGATGAACAGTCGGGACCTATAAGTAATTTTTCAATCAATAAAATCTTTACCAGGAACCTCAAATAATTTAAAGAGGTGCTAATTCTTCTCCTATTGAACGTAAACCCTTCACCTTCAATGTATGGGAGTAATAATTCACGCTTGGAACTCTAAAAGTATTCGTCATTTTGAAATTTAGTGAAAGCACTTAATAATCAAACGTCTGTTAGTAATTTTATTACTAATTTGTAATAGTTTTTTAAATTAATTCACTCTTCATATAATTTCATAAATGAGGGTAGTGTGAATAAATGATTGTGCAAAATGTGTGCAAAATGAAGATAAAACGTCCTTTTATCAATAAATAACAATAATTTTATGGAAATTTACCGCAATCTAATCAATTAAATAGTAAAACATTAGAAACTACAATAGATAGAGTTTTCGTGTCCCCTGACTTGTATCGGAGTTTTCGTGATAACTTCTCAGTCTGCAGGTCTCTGCAGCTGATTTTTGGTAAATCTTATTTATGAATATGTGGACTATAAAACAATATCAAATATAACGCGTCGAGAGACGTCGGTAACTGTTAAAAGTCTCGATGAACTTTAAACACGTACCTTTTTTCTCTTCACTTATTGTTAATATTTTTTATAAAAATATAGTCACGATATCCACAATATAATAATTGTTTTAAAATCTACATACTACGGGCTCCTCAAAAATATATAACACGTTATACCTACTTGCTCATTTTTTTAAGGAAATTATGTTTAAAGTATCAAAGTGAACAACCTGAAATAGACATTCTCACGAATGACAATTTTTCACGATGAATAAATATATATTCCAAATGTAATTCACGAAAAAATAATTCATAATATTAAAGTTCCACTCTTATACTATTAATTAAAAAAAAAATAGTGCGTCAGGGACGACTTTGAAAAAATGACTTTTGATCTGCCGTTGTTCTACCATTGTCCATAGTGCGACGGCCCAGGGGCGCCGGATAAAAAGGGTGCCGTAGACGCCCGTTTAGGGCGCTTTGCACAAAGATGTCTCCTCGCTGCAGTGGCGTAGCTAGGGTATTTGCTGCCCGGTGCGGCTTAGGGAACTTGATGCCCTTTAAAATGGTCTAAGATCTAAAAAAAAAAACAAAGTCGTCGCCGTCTTTGATATCTAAAAAAAAAAACAAAGTCATCGTCGTCTTTGATATCTAAAAAAAAACAAAGTGATCTTAACAACTTTGAAAATAAAATTCCCGAAAACATAGACTTTGAATGCCTAATAAAAGAGTTCGCAGATAGAAAGGCTAGAAGAAGTGAAATTTTATTACTTTTTGTCATTATTTTTTTTTAAATAGATGGTTATTTCGTTGTACCCATTCCCTTTTTTGTATATTATTGAAATGTAGTTAGGGGGCGCCGAAAAAATTTCGCCCAGGGCGCCGGTAGTGATAAAACCGGCACTGGGTGTAGGTGCTGCGAATTTGCATCAGCGAGATCCTACGTAAGTGGATAAAACCCACCACCATTTTTGCCACGTACAGTCAAAGTTTAACCACTTTCTGCAAATGTTGTTGTCTAACAATCACACTAATAAAATTTGGCTAATTGGTCAAAGTAAAAATATCTTTATTCCATAAAAATGCTTAACATTTACTTGGACATGTCATAAAAGTAGAAAAAAATGCAAAACAAAATAACCAAAATAAATGTGCAATTTTGACTTGAAAAAAGCCCGTTCAAATGGTTGAGCTCATGAGAAGATACAGGCAAAGAAACTCGTGGCCACTCTTTTTAATTGCCAATATTTGTTACAAATTACAATTAACAATTTTAACTTAGAAATAGACAACTGATTTCCAAACATCTTTATCGCGAACATAATCTTTAACAGAGTAATATGCTTTTTGGCAGAGCCTATGCTTTACCACTTTTTTAAATTTGTTCAGTGATAAATTAACCACGTCGTTTGGAAGTTTGTTATAAAAGTGTATACTTTGACCTACGAATGAGTGAGACACTTTATGGAGCCTAGAGAAGGGCACAGCAAGCTTATTTTTATTTCTTAAATTATGTTGATGGACGTCACTGTTTTTATTAAATTTATTAATATTTTTATGCACATGTTGTCGTAAATATATTGGGAGTGTAGTGTGAGGATGTTAACGTCTTTGAATTTATTCCTTAGTGACTCCCGTGGGCCCATTTTATAGACTGCTCGGACAGTCCGTTTTTGGAGCACAAAAATGGTATCTATGTCAGCGGCACTGCCCCAAAGTAATAGGCCGTAAGACATAATGCTATGAAAACAGCTGAAGTATACTAAACGCGCGGTGTCAACATCGGTCAGTTGACGAATCTTACGGACAGCATACGCTGCCGAAATAAGTCTACCAGATAAAGTTTCTATATGCGGACCCCATTGTAACTTAACATCTAATGTTATACCTAAGAAAACAGTTTCATTAACTACTTTAAGTTCCTCATTGTTCATCAAAACCCTGGTTTCTACTTGTTGCACATTCTTAGTAAAGAACCTGATACATTTAGGTAGGTCAAAGCGGCAATCGAAATTGGCTGGGTTTTTCTTTTCATATCTTGAACTGCCGAGTTGCAAGTTTTAACGCTTCTTACAATTTATCAAGACGACCTTGTATATTGGTTATAGTTGGATTACTTTTACGCCAACGGGGTTCCTCAAGATTACGAGTGGGTCTATAAACAAAGTAGTTAAGTTTTGAGCAATTAAATACAACTTTGTATTTAACCGTAGGGTTCATTACAGAAAGAAGTCGCTGTGTCATTTGTGACACGACGATGTAACAGGGCACAAAGTTAATTTTTTGAAAATCATCACCTCTGGAAATACAATTCAAAAGCAAAATAGCCTAATATTCTCGGGCCCCCAGACCGACATTTACATTTTAGCAAAGTTGAAAACTTGAGAATTAATAATTCTTTTAGAATTAATAATTGTAATATGTAGTTAAGACGGTATGTGTACTTTCAAGTTAGTAACTTTAAAAGTGGGGCACTTTCAGAGGTAGCGCCTACTATTGTTTATTTTTTGCTTGCTACCATAAAACACAATAATAATAAAAGGGTAGAAAATAAAATTACACATTTAGAAGCGTTTGATTTTTATTTCAAAAAGTCAGTACAAAATATATTTTTATAAAAGTCAATTTGACTAGAGCCGATCACGGTTTTCTAACTTAACAAAAGAGAGTTTAGTTTTGAATTTCTTTAAAGTTTTTATAGATTTTTAACAATAAACATTAATTCATTTTAATGATCATCAAGCCTAATAATTTGATTGACCTTTGGTGCTTTACTACGCCTACACATTAATATCTTGATATCAATTCAGTAATTAAATATACTATATATGTAACATTGTTATTTTCGTATTCACTCTGGCTTGTTATAATTTACCAAAGCTTAATAATTTAATAGAACATTTAAAAATCTCTTAATAAATTGTTATCATGGTGTCATCTTAGTTGTCATTATTTATACGAAATCTATGACCACAGTTGACACTTTCGGGTTTGTCACATTTCTGTTTGAATGGGTCAAACAGGTAAGAATTAAAACATGACAGAACCATTGGTCTTCTATTTAAGCATTTATAATATTGATGGCAATTTTCATGAGCGATGACAACTCCGTTTGAGTTTTCATTAGCGCATATTGCAGGAGCTTCGTTAGGACTACAATTGCAGCTGCCTTCGTCAGTGTCATTTGCTCCTGGTCTTAACCTATTACCACAATCTACGTTTCCTGACCAGTCACAATATTCTTTATAAGGATTATAAAGAAGATTGTTTTGACATTTCTGAACAACTGGTAAACCAAAATTGCATATATAATATTTGTTGCATATTTCATGGGCTATCAAAGTACTCTCAGAATTTTCTGCGGCACAAATAGCTTCAGCTTGATCAGGATCACAATTGCATGGACGATTAATTTCGTTTTCTGAAGGATTTTCATTACTGCCATTATTGCCATTGTCAATTTCCTTTGGATCTAGAATAACTCTGTCACCACAATCTACATCTTGTGGCCAGTCACATACTTCTTTATAGGGATTATAAAGTAAATTGCCAGGGCAATCCCTAATAATTGGTTTTCCGTTGTCACAAATGTAGTACTGATTACAATTTTCATTTGCAACTAATACACTATTAGAATTATTACGTGCACAGATAAGTGGAGCTTCTTCGGGATTACAATTGCATATAATTATACCTTTATTTTCATCGCTGTCATTATCTTCTTCACTATCATCGTCGTCTGGATCAGGGATTATTCTATCTGCACAATCAACATCACGAGGCCAGTCACATACTTGTAAGTAGGGATTATAATGTAACCCTTTAGGGCACGGTCTTGCGATAGCTATACCAGATATACATCTGTAGTACTTAGTGCAGTGTTCGTGAGCAATATGAATTCCATCAGATCCGACTTGTTGACAAATTGGAGCTGCTTCTTGAGGGTTGCAATAACATCCACCCTTTTCGTCACTATTTTCTTCACTATTGCTATCTTCGCAGGAACTATCTTCGTCACTGCTTCCATTTTCATTACTATTGTTTCCACTCACATCACCATTGTCGTTGTCTCCATCACCATTACTATTGCCATTTTCGTTTGAATCGGGAGTAATCCTGTCACCACAGTCTACATTTTGGGGCCAATCACATACCCCTATGTGTGGATTGAATAGAAGAATACCAGGGCAATCCTGCGGCACGGGGACTCCATGTGCGCATTTGTAGAATTTGTTGCAATCTTCGTGGGCTACGAGAACGTTGTCAGATCCAGGCCTACCACAAATTGAGGGTGCCTCATCGGGATTACAATTGCAGGAGCCGTCACTTCCTCCGTTACCGTTGTCACCATTGCCATTACCATTGTCACAATCGTCACCGTTCCCATCACCATTGTCTCCATCGCCATTACCATCGCCATTTTCGTTAGGATCGGGAATAATCCTATC
>JAEBDU010012990.1:13577-26332 GCA_016802625.1 Heliconius numata
ATTACAATTGCAAGAGCCGTCATTTTCTCCGTTACCGTTGTCACCATCTCCATTACCATTGTCACCATTTCCATTACCGTTATCGCAATCTCCACCACCACTACCACTGTCTCCGCCATCACCTCCATTATCAGTTTCATTACCGTTTTCATTGCTATTTTCATTTGGACCAGGACAATTGCATTCACAATTGCACGATCCATTATTGCCTCCATTTCCGTTTCCGCTTCCGCCACCATTGCCATTTCCATTTCCGTTGTTATCTCCGTTTCCGCTTCCGTTTCCGTTACCACTTCCATTGTTATCTCCATTTCCGCTTCCGTTTCCATTATCATTTTCATTAGGAATAATTCTGTTGCCGCAATCTACATCGTGAGGCCAATCACATTTTTGTTGATCAACGTTAAATAGAAGCTCCATAAAACACATTCGTTCTACTAGGTTGCCATGAGTACATTGATAATATTTGTTGCAATCTTCATGAGCGTAAAGTTTTTCTATAGAATAGTCTATTGGACATCCATTTTGATTTAGTTCTATATTTTGCCCGTGAACGATTGCGCACACCAATAAAATGGTTGCGACTGTAAACAAATAAATTAAGTAATTAATTTTTATGATAAAAAAATACACAGCACTTTAGAATAAGAATAATGAAAAAATTTAGTTCAAAATTAGTTAAGAAGTTTTAACAATTTTTTTAATAAGTTTTTAAGGAAATTCAATTCTTGTCCAAATTTTCCCACTAAACGGTCACAAACTCTAAACCACTACTAGCCACAAGATACAATATTTCAAAATTATTAATGCCTTATCCCACTTATAGCAGAGAAGACAGAGAAAACCTAATATCAAGATAGTTCATTCTCTGGTACCACCTAATTCCATCTCATTTCGTTACATTGCGAGCTGAGTGGAGGAAGTTTGTGTCGCACTTAGTCTTTCCGGAGCGGAGAAATTATCAATTCTTCAGGTGGAAAATAAACTCAAAATTACCGAACAACAAACATTTATCACCGCACTAAAATCCGTACATTCACTTATTAATTTGTTTATTTAGTATTTTAAAATTATTACCTTTCATGATTTACAATGGTCACTTGACAAGCAGCTATGCATATAATATATATAAACTAATACAAAAGCGAATGAGTAAAGTACCTGTGCAGGCGACGCTTATATATAAATTATTATCGTAATTTATTAATATGTGATTAATATTTCTTAGTCTAAAATATGATATTTCGGTTATCGCAAATAATTATTAGATAAATAGCAAATAATAAAAATTGATTTACTGATAATTTTTTTTAGAATTCCGCAATAAATATACAGTACGGCGTACGCAGTTATTGAAGGTTTCAAATTTCAAATGTTAAGGAATTTAAAATTAGACACAACCACCATATCACACCACATGTTCGATAGATAAAAATCTCAAATAATAACTAAGTACATTTATTATTTACTGTATTGATTGCTCTCTGTAAGGCTACTGAATATTATTCTAGCGACCCGCTCACGGCTTTGTCCGCTTGAACTATATAATAATTTGTTTAGTAATATGACTTACTTTCGTCTTATTAATAACATTATCGTTTCAAAGACTAAACTACATTCAAAAACAATTTTTTAAGCAATTCAATAAAATTTGTGCTAATTTTGTCGGACAAAATACTCAATATTAACACAACTTTTTATATACCCACGCTTATGCACCAATTTAAATAAAAGAATCTCTCAATGTTAGTGGAAATTTATTGAGATACAATAGTGAAAACAACAAACAGACATTTTTTAAAAAAAACATTGTTTTATTTTAATGATAAATTTCCCTATTAGTACATACTCTCGTTTATCTTCCATGTACAAACAGCATCATTTATAATTTTATTATATGTATACATATAGATTATACATGTTTGAGAGTGAAATATAAAAAATATTGACACTTTATTGAATATCAAAAATATTAAATAAAGTATCGAAATTTTAATTAGTTTAAGAAACTGAAAACATGCTTTTGTACACAAATCGTATATTTTTAAAAAACAACTAAATAGAAAAAAACACTATCGCATTAATAATATAAATATACAGATTAAATATTTATATTATTTTATAACAATATAGATTAAATTTTTACGATTTAATAAAACAAAGTTATTTTTAATCGTCACGTCATTAGAGATAAAATATTATTCTAAAATCATTATTTAAAACCCGATGTCCACCGCGAGCGGAGTAGGGCACTATTAAACACTATGAGAACTTGAACTCGCAAGAGTATACTCTTAGAGTCGGGTGGAAAGAACAGAGCGAGAGTCAGTTCTACGGAGAAGCGTAGTAATTACAAAACTCTTTGTTGGTGGAAAATGTCAACGTATTTTATTAAAAAGGAATCCATTCCGCCTAAGCATTTCTCTTTCGCGATTGAAAACGGTGAAATTAAAAAAAAAATTTAAAAATGAATATGTCGTCATACAAAAAGCGGTAGATTTTAAAAGTATTTTTTTAAAGATAACATCTCCCGTTTTCCACATGAATAATTGTGATAACATAAATAATTAAATAGATCTTTTAGATTGGCACACAAACATAAAGACCGATGTCGCATAATTAATCACTCTAAGGAAACTTGTTATCATTGTCAGTTCTTCGTTTGATAAGGTGTTTCCTGGAATTTTTCGCCTATCGATTGCATTCAATAAAATCTGATATAAACAAAACGCAGTTTCGATTGCAATCAGTCGATCAATAACGCAACTAATTATTTTAGATTAAATATCTATAAAGTTGACTTGAGGGCGGTCGTGGTGCTGGGGCACAAGGGTATGCCTGTTTCCTCATTAGGTTGTAAGTCCAATTCCCTCTGGAATAATTGAAATATTTAATATTTTTTATTTCTTCGGTCTGGTAACGAGGCAAAGCACCTTTAAGTTTCGTCGCTCAACATACAATGCCTTCAGAATTCAGCGGGAAGTGAGGAAGGAAATGGTACCATCAAGGTACCCTCTGTTTACTCTGGTTATGTGCGGGAAAATAAGTGAAAAGAAACAATGGTTAATGAGAACTGAGTGTTTTTACTCTAGGTTTCCTCTCTAACCTGTCAAATACCGCAGTAAAATTGAAAAATAAATATTTTTATATCGCATTCTTTCTTGAGCCATCGTAGACCCTTAACGTAGCAGGCACAAGTTTCGTAGATGGCAAAGCACTAACGCAATTAATGGACTTGAAAATTCAACTAGCAGTAGTAATGTGTTCAATGAATTACATTATTTATTTATTTATTTTATTTTATTTTAATTCTTTATTTCACCATAATTAATATTAATTTACTAAAACACAAAACGAAAAAAACAAACATAAATTTACTTAAACAAAAAACAGAAATAAGAAAAAAAAAGAAGCAAATGAAAAGTGGTGTAAAGGCGACCTTATCACTCACAGGTGATCTCTACCAGGCAACCTTTAACTTAAAAAAGAACTACACGCTATAATTAACATACTAATTTACATGAATAGATATAGGGTAAAACCGGGATAGATGCCCCACTTTTTGAAATATCCACCTAATTAGATAAAATATATTTTTTATAGGAATAATTTTTATTTATTTAGCTAGCTCAATCCTTTGTGATGAATTACTTATATTTTTTTTTAACAAATCAAATATAGATTTTGCAAAAAATAGCTTTTCTTGAAACACTAATTTTGAAGGTGGTTGCCCCACTATGAAAATGCTGGGGAGGATAGATGCCTGCAGAGTAAGGTAGGTGCACTTTATACCGATTAAATGAAAAAAACCAAACCAATTGTTAAATAATTCTAATTTTAAAACAGCAATTTTGTTTCCAACAAACATAATCATAATAATGAAAAGTATATAGTGTTTTTTAAAATCTTATAATTGCTATTAAATTGTAATATCACAAAAATAGGTAACCATTATTAAAATTTTAAAACATTTGTGTAACTAAAATATAAATTCTTAAGTTTCAACATTCATTATCATATTTTTTAAGTTAAATTTTACAACAAAATTACAATTCTTAATATTTTTTGTTGTAAAACACTAATATTATAAATTAAAATATTATAATATCATAAATACTAACATTCACATTGCACAATTATACATTTTTATATTAAAAAGAACAAAATATAATTTTTAGTTATCTATTCTAATCATCTATTCTAATTCTCTAATTATCTCAAATAATAATTATTCGTTATTCCAATTTAATTAAAATTTACTCAGATAGGGTTTTTATTTTTCCACATCTTGCGCAATAATTTCTGAAAAGTGTACAGGTTTCATGTAACCCAGTTCTGACACATTACACATTGAATCCAGTCGGATTGCGACTTCGTATTTTTATAGTTTTCGAAACATTCTAAACATTCTAATTAAACAGTCTAACTTAGTTTTCAATTGTTTTTGCTTTCTCTTAGCTATATCTTTCTGGTGTTTAAAAAATGCTAATTTAATAAATACTTAAAAATATATTTGAAAAATATATACCTAACTCCATATACTGAGTATAAAGGGATAGATGCCCCTAAGGGCAAGGATTTTTTTTAGTAAATTATAAACAAAATAGAATCTATAAGCACCTAGATACAGTCTTAATGAACCAGTACGTCGACGTAATAAAAAATATAGCGTAATTGTTAACAAATTATAAAGTTATACAACGCAAAATATTAACCTTTAAATCTTTGACGCGTTCACGAATTTCGCCGCGGAGATATTTACTAAAATGTGCTAAACGCGTCCTCATTGCACGAATGTCCGTGAATAACTTTGGTGCGGGAAGACTGTGGCTCCTGCTTGCACAATTATTTTTTTGTCGCGATTTCGGGAAGTTAGGTATTTTGAAAATGGGGCATCTATCCCACTGCGGCATCTATCCCGGTTTTACCCTAATATATAGTATCTATTCCTATAATAAGTATATATGTACTTTGTTGTTCGTCTGTCCGTCTGTCAAAACCACTTACTCGAGTTACGGCCCCTTGGACCAAAGAAAATATGAAGATTTTAAATTTGTTGATAACTAATCTATTTGCACATTGTCTTATCAGACGGGGGAAATACCTATTTTATAAGAAAATATTCTTTCAAGACAAAAATACGTGACGGTTTTATGCCTAATCAAAACTTATAGAGTACTTTTGTAGTAGTAAGTTTGATATTTGGCACGAAGTGAGAACAGAACTTAAGAGACAAATAAAGAAAGAAGTCTGAAGAATGGAGATTTATATTAATATTACAGAAAATATTCATTATAAAATTATATATTTTATACAAAATAATTGTATATGCGCGCAAACAAAACGATGGTCTCTAGGTGAAGCTTTCACCCTCAAGGCAGAAGATTTTGCGAAGATTTTGCTTACCATCAGGTGGTCCTTCGGCTTGTTTGCCCTTTTTGATAAAAAAAACCCAACTTTCACGAAGTAGATTTTTGTTAAATTTTAAATTAACTTTATCTTATTTGTAGTTTTTGGTTATGTTTTTTACATGATATTGTTAAAAACATTGCTTCAAAAATATATATTATCATTATTACAGCCTGCCCTCGGCCCTTGGTGAACGTTACATTCTCATGAGGATAGTGGCGTAGCTAGGGGGGTGCGAGCGGGGCGGTCGCACCGGGCATCAAAAGGAAAGGGGCATCAAAGTCGACGATCAGTGTGTTTTTTCTTTGTTTTTTAGACTTTATACCATTTTAAAGGGCATCAAGTCCTCTAAGCCGCACCGGGCATCAAAAGGAAAGGTGCATCAAAGTTGACGATAAGTTTGTTTTTTTTTTTAGAACTCAACGTCAACGATCACTTTGTTTTTTTTTTTTAGAACTCATGAACAGGAAAGGGGCATCAAGTCCCCCAAGCCGCACCGGGCAGCAAATACCCTAGCTACGCCACTAGGGCAATTACGTCATTGTAAAATGAGCATAGTATAAAAAAACCTAAAACAAAAAATTACAATTATTTTATTAACCGACTTCTGAAAGAAAAGGAGGTTATCAATTCTACTGTTTTTTTTTGTAGGTACCGATTTCGGTGTAATCTTTTATTGTCTCGCATTTGTAGGGACTATGATTGCATTCGTTTCATGGAAATTGCGGCATTGTAAATAACACTTTAATTATATCTATTTATCTTATCGAACGAGTTGTATATACGTGTCTGATTTTTAATGGCATTGCTAATAAATATATATATTGCGAAATTCAACAACAATCTCAAGGTGGATTTTAAAAAATACCAAATCGGATTACTTTAATATCTTTATTGACGATTATTGGAAGAAATGAAGCAGAATTACGGCTTAATATGATTTAGGAATTATTATATGGCAAAACACGACCTCTGCCTATCCTGTTGTGTGCGGGATACAGTGTGAAGTTCATTTTTTTATATGGAAAATGTAGCCCATGTGGTGAGACGTGTGGTGTAGAATTATTTCAAGTAAAATACTTTGTTTAATTAGATTATATCTTTTTTTAACCACAGGGTTGATCTGTGAAGCATCAAAAGAAAGAAAATGAAATGACTGAAAAAATGCCTATCCTAATATGCTGAGAAAACTGCGTGCTTTTATATTTACACCAATATATTATATCAGTAGCATGGCTGCTCCTTTTCCTTAATTGTTCTCATATTTACCATATACCTACGTGATTTTGTTATCTTTTTCTAGCTTCACGCTATATCTCATACATAGCAGCTACTTTGCTATAACGTTCTATACAGAGGGAACCTAAAATTCAAAATATTCTTAATTTGAGCATAAGCACTTTCGAATGAACACAAAGCTACCACCCCGGAAGGCAGTTCTGCTGAGAAGAGCCGGCAAGAACTTAACAGCTCGCTCTTGAATTGCTCTTTTCAAAATTGAGGCTACTATTTTATAGCTTAATACAAAAGTACAATGGTATTAGTATTTCCTGCATAAAATTAGAATGATCTTAATTAAAAACATTTTTATCCTTCAAATATTTCTGGACAGTATAATAAGCTTTCTTAATTAACGTTGTTTTACAGTTGCCTTAAATTTCTGCAGAGAGAAATTTAAAACACATTGCGGAATCCTATTATAGAGACGTATAATTCAACCCATAAATGATTTATTTACTTTTTGGATGCGTTACAAGTGTTCCGTCGTATGTCTGTCAATGTTTTTAGTAGATACGTATAACATTCAGCTCCGAATGGGTATGATGATGAGCATGAGCATGAGCATGAGCATGACCATAAACTAGAGAGAGTTTAGAACGTGATGATCTCGGCATCAGCACGGTGAATTCACAGAAACCTAGAGTTTCTTCTCTTCATAAAAAAGAAAATATATATATTTTTATTTACTCAATAAAAAATATATTTAGGAAATAATGAGTAACTAAAATAAAATCACACTATAATTTAGTATCATTTGATAATTCAAACAACAAATAGGTAAACAATTATTAAGAATCCATTTCCCTTATCTTGATATATGCGATTGATATGATATATTTCGGCGACATCAGGATTCAGGAGATAATACATGAATACCTAGTATGTGGTAAATTAGAAATAAAGACAATGATAAAATTGTCTCTCCAGCAACAAGTAGCTAAATATTGGCAAATTATGATCTGAATTCTTCAAGCATTGACACAAAGAAGAAGAAGCAACAAGTGATCAACCAACACTCGATGGTGGTGGGTTCAAAACGTAACGTTTCTATGGAAGAGAATATATGTGATATGTATGGAGATATGTGAAATTTAAGAAAATTAAGTAATAGATTACTCAAAAAGTGAAATATTTATTTACGTTTATATTTCCATTTTTTCGCTCTGGTGTCGAGGCAAAGCGCGGTGTTGAGTTCTGCCACTCAACACGCAATGCCTCCAGAATTCGGTAGAAAGTGGGGTAAGGAGTGTCTTAACACCATGACTGTCCCCACAAAACCATCATCATTAACACGTAATGCCTAAAAAATCTCAATCTCTAAGGTGAAATGCGAGTCAGTTCTCAGTTAATTTCAAATTTCATAACGTAAGGAAACGGAGAGCACTCTATAGATTTGATTACGCGACAGATTTCTTACAAAATGCAGTTTTTGTTTTTAAAATTCTTTATTGATAATTAAGTAAGATAACAAACATGACTTAAGCTAGAAATATGTTGTTAACATAATTTAAAAGAATAGGTACTTTATCAGGCTAATCAGGCGCCTCCAAAAGTTTACAAACTGTAGGTTAAAAAACTTATTAAGCAACGTAATTAAGATTCAAGCGAGTTGTATGCTATGTATTCCATTCGACATTTTGGGTAAAATATCGTTCTAAAACTGACAATGAATGCAGTAAAAACGACGCATGATGCTCATATTATTTGTATGCGATTACTTAGAAGCTTGATTTTCTGGGCTACAAGTAAGTCCTTTAATTATTAATTGAACCCTAAAAACAAGTTATTTGTCAATAAAAGTTATTTAATAGGTAGGTGCCATACTACGCAGTAACTACAAGAAATGTATTTGTAATTTCTTGTAGTAACAAGAAGTTTACATACTCAAACTGCCATCGATTACGTCTATGTCCAATTTTCTTTGCAAAAATTAAAATTCACCGCCTGCCAATACTAACAAGGCAATGCTTTAGATCAGAGAAATATTTATTCATAATATATATTTAGTACCTTATTATTGAAATATTCTTTTTGATTTTTAAAAAGGTCGTTGTGGCCCATCTTCTGGGTTCAATCCCAATTCGGATGAAATGAAATGAAATATTTATTTACATTTCTTCGCTCTGGTGTCAACGCAAAAGAGCGGCGTTGAGTTCTGCCACTCAACACGTAATGCCTCCAGAATTCGGCAGAAAGTGGATGACGGAGTGTCTTAACCACTAGGTTCCCCCTGACTACCCTGCTTTGTGTGGTATACAGCATGAAGCTGATTTAATTTTTTTTTATTTTTAAAGAGGTAGAGTTCCTTCATAAGTAATGTCAAAATTAACAACAAATATAAATTTGTTTTTTTTATATGTAAAAAGTGTTATGTTTTCATAATATTTGTAGTTAAGTATAGAAAATAATATTTATCGACATTTATAACCAACATTTTTTTTCAAAACGTGGGTCACTACGCATTTCTTGTTATTTAATAATATATAAATGACAAAAGATTAACAATAATGTAGTAAAACATTAATGTAAGTATACCTACACCTAAAAGTCTACCCACAGAATATTTATTTACATTAACCTTAAATTACGTTCCATTATACACTATTGTACTACATAACATAACAATATTATAAATTATAATAAAACAAATAAAACAAAACACGCAAAACGGAACGCGCTCACGTCATACACCCACACGGAAAGGCGCGAAGAACGAGGATCGAGGCGAGGCTGACGTCACTCACGTCACTCACTCTAGCTCTAGACTCATTCAGTCAGTGATAACCGCGCTCTACCGACGTATAGCCATGAGTGCTTGAATTGCCGCGGAAATCCTTCAGCCTCATGCATCTTAGTCTGCCTCCTTTATATACAAAACACAAGTGAGTGTTGCTTGTTACCAATCGGATGACGCTTGTTCATCACCATTGACACCCAATGACCTCGCCGGTATGTTACAGATGTCAGCCGTCACCGCACGAGGAACGGCGATTTTATCACATCTTGGAAAATGACTGAAGGTCCCCACAAACATGAGAAGCCGGTAAGTGTTCGTAGTATCGAGTGACGAACGCTTCGGCGGCCGTGAGCAAAAATGTCAGTGAAGCGACACTCGGAAACTTTGACGAATGTTTTTGCTAATATTATTATTTATTATGTATGTACATTTGTATTTCTTATCGTTATCAATTAATGACGTTTACTGTTACGTAAATTCTAGCTTCCTCTATTATTAGTCGATTACCTTGGAGATATATGTATTAAACATTGAATTGGATGGACTTTATCATTTGGTAAACATGTAGTTTATATTAAAACGCGTAGTCAGCGCTCTGGCCCGTACCAAATGTAACTGGTTTTTGGTGATGAATTTCGAGTGATTTATGTTATTTCATTTAAATGATACATACGTTAGAAAAATGAATTCACTTATAAAATTAAACTTCCGGGATGATTTGTATTTAATTGTGTACAATAGCTATTATTATACAAAATTGCAATTTAATTTAACTATGTATATCTTTATGTGTTACACAAAAATTGCCCTAATTACATGTATTAAAGTATTAAGTATTATTAAAAAGTAAACAAAATATACATGGACATAGGCGTCTCAACCTTAGCTTTGAATAGATCTTATCGAGTAAAAGTTTTTTGTTTATTTATTTTACAAGGTAAATTTTTGGGGGTAGGCACAAGACTATTCTGGAATGGACACGGCCCACCCGAATCCCTTACTCCTACGGCCATTCAAATACAAAATATAGAAATACCTACATATATTACATATTTTCCTTATCGCTGACGTAGGGGTAAAATAATTGTATGAATGTGTATGCACATACATTTATCTAAACAATTAGGTATACACAATGAACATTACTGTATTTACTTATCTACAAATTTAAATATTTCATTTAAGGCCTAATATTTTATCTGTACGTCTGTAGAATCCTAATCTTGATGTAATTACCAATACGCGACTTGTTTATCGCTTTTAATGGGTTTTTACATATATTTAGATAACTTTTGTAGCATTGCTTTGGTTCTTGCCTTTCATATTGAACAAAATATAAAAAAAAACTTAAATTTTTTTTTGTTTGTATATTCTATTAAAGATTCAGTTTGCAATTTACATTTCCGTATAACAAGTGACATGTTTTGACTAAAGTGTGAACGTGAAGATTTAAGTAAAATATACACGATTTAACATTATATGATTTATACATTAAAAAAACGAATATATACGAGTATATAAATAATGTATTGAAACGATAAAAAAATACCATATAAGTCTTTGTTTCTTTATTTTCTGTTCTGCTATAGAATATATTTATGGATCGTAAATTTTCTTTTTTGTCAGAAATATGTAAGACTAGCGGACGCGCGCAGCTTCGCTAGCTTACTTAGGGGTGAATTCTAATAAACCATGAAACATGTGTTCAATGAAATATTTTTAAGAGTCTGAATTTCAAATTTTATAAAAATCGGTGGCGATTTGAAGATTTTTCCATACAAACTTTCAACCCCTTATTTGCATCCTTAGGGGGTGAATTCTAGAAAACCATGAAACATGTGTTCAATTAAATACTTTTAAGAGTCTGAATTTCAAGTTTTATAAAAATTGGTGCCGATTTAAAAAAAATTCTATACAAATTTTCAACCCCTTATTTGCACCCTTAGGGTGAGATTTCTAGAAAACGATGAAACACGTGTTCAATTAAATACTTTTAAAAATCTAAATTTCAAATTTTACAAAAATCGGTGCCGATTTTATTTTTTTTCCATACAAACTTTGAACCCCTATTTCACCCCTTTAGGGTAAAAATTTTTCAAAATCCCTTTTAGTGGATGTCCAGATTACGAAAGTAAACATCTGTCCAAATTTCACGTTTCTACGCACAGCGGTTACGGCTGTGCGTGCGTCTTACCTCAGTCAGTGAGGACAAGTCCTTTTATATATATAGATAATCTTATTAATATAAGCAGTAAGAAGGCGTTACGCCCCCTGCTTGCTTAATTAAGTAATAACTTAATTTGATATGAAAGAAATAACACTTTTTGTAAGGCAACGTTTAGCTAAGCCTCGGCTATACTTAATTAAAAATACTCATGATGCCATATAAAGACATTCTCAAAAAATAAATATAATTAATTATTTTTTAAGCAGAATACCCAATTTTTATTATATTACAATTATATTTGTGCCTAACACGGAAAAAATATAATATTAATATAAAGTAAGTAATAACATAACAGTTTTAAATTCGTACATTTTTGGCACGGAAAGTCTAAATGGTAATATTTCACCCCATTTATTTTATCGCGATATATATTGAGAATTTGGCTGGAAGTCAGATATAAAATTGCGGCAATCTGCAGTAGGTATATGAGCTCAGATAGGGGAAACCCCAGATGATGCTGGTTTTGAATAATTTATTTTGTTTCTAAAAATAAACTATTGCCACATTAACTTATTTTTCTCATATTTGCCCATCACGTAGAATCACATAATTTCTCTATTTTGTAACGTAATACAACATTATAATTAATTTAAACAGAATCACAAAAGGATTTTAGTGCATATAGATATATCTATAGATGTAAACATATTCCTTTGAAAGCTAATCGAACTAAACCATTGCGTTTAAAAAAAACTAAATAAGTTAAGAACAGATATAAAAACTGTTGAATGATAATATCGTCGACGACAATTATTGAATAGAATTAAATTTTAGTGTAGTAGTAGTAAGTTTAAATTTTAGTGTTAAGACAATCCATTCTTCGCTTTCTGCGACATCTTCGAGACATTGTGTGTTGAGTAGCTGAAATCATCGACCGGGCTTTATCTGCTGTCACAGGGAAATGAAAATAAATAAAAACATAATAATTTCCGTCGAAACTCGAACCCATAACCGTAACGTTTACAATCGAACGGTGTCTCACTACGCCACGACGAAATCTCTCTTTCTCTCTTTTTCTCTCTTCTGTAAGAGTTCTGGCTAATAGACCTTGACTAGAACTGAAACTAACTTGCATACTAATCACTATGATCTGTGTTTTTA